>CABFOV010004922.1:20934-33745 GCA_902141375.1 Timema poppense | reverse complement strand
TTTATAATTACGTTTCAGAGAAACGGGTTCCATGGGGGGGGGGGTGTCTATATAATTCTTATGCCCCAAGGGGTCACGGACAAAAGGGCATGATTGATTTTAAATACATAGCATCAAATAGATATTATAGACCTGCATTGGTGGCGGTATGGTATATAGCCTTCCTCTATCAAATAGCCATGTTTTGATAGGGCCACAATTTGTGGGATTGTTTTATATGGTTCTATATAAGATATCACACATTTAAAACATACTTTATAATTAAAGTTTATTCTATTTAACTAGTCAGAACCTTCACCCTCATTTTGATGAAAACAATATTTAAAAATATCTAACCACTTCTTAAATAAATTGGAATTTCTAAACGTCTGCAATTCTTCTCAGTGTTCCTTAATAAATAATTGCAGTTGACAGCCAGTTTCTTACTTAACAAAAAAAAAGGTCCATCGTGTTTCAAGTTTTCTTTGTAATGTTCAGTCAAAGTAAACTTATTTGTGTGGCAGGATTAGGGTGCTAATGACGAGGGGGTGAGGGGGTTAGAGAAGGGGAAGCTTGCTAGGTGACCGTAAGCCTACAGGAGCTCATATTTTGTATCTGCCTTCAAGTACATTCGAGTTTAAAGTGAGTCGTTTAAAAAACGCTCACTTGATTGCGCTGTAGTCACTTGGGATCGCACCTAGCGATCCCAACGTTGAAGGAGTAAAACCTCGAAAAGGAGTGCAACATTTTTAACCTAGGGGCTGTGGCTCTGTTCTTTCCTTCTCTGTGTCCGAGCTTTATATTATTCCTTAAGACACTAACCGGGCTTGGGGCTTCGGTCACAATGAATATTTTGCTTGAATGTTTGTCTATTAGTGATTGTGTGTACCTGCAATAACGGATACCTAGAGCGTTCTTAATTAGGATTATAACTTTATATCAACTAGTCTATTGTTTTTCTGTCTCGTGGTCTAAGTCAGGATATTTGAGAGCTAGGTTTCAGCCTAACTGAGCATGTATGCTTGAGCTAGGTTAACGTTGAAAGTCGTTTTGTAACATCTCCAGATAATGGACTCAAGTAGTAAATTCCCTAGGTTCAGTTAGAGCTATTCTGATTAGATTAGCTTTCTAGGTACGTGTAGAAAAAAAGGTATTTAGGATTTTAAGGGGACTGATTTCAGACATTTTATTGGGCTAATATGATCTCAGTTAGTTAGGCCTCTAAAGGTAGTTTAATATAGTTTTTATATGTCAACAGTTTTATTGTTGTTATCAGGGACGTAAATATAACTAACTTATACTTTGGGGATTGACACTGGATGTTTTGATATAGTTGTCAGGAGCGCCGTTCAACCTTGTTTAAATTCTGTTGGTCATTCGACACAAAATTAGTACTAGCTTGTAAGATTTAAAAAAAAAATAAACCTTGAATGGCTGCAGCCCAGCTTATTGGTCTTGTTTTCTCTTACTATAGTGATTGGAACACTACTATAATAAGTATGAATATCACTATGTAAATATTATGCTTGTCTTTAATATACTTAAATATTTTCTCGACTTACAATGCTAATATGTCTACACCTAACTTCACTCCAGTTAGTTCACTGATTAGAATTGTACTACCGTACTGATACGGTACTATGGGATAGTGTCAGGACGGTACAGATCCTCTTAAGCTATGAAGCTTAATGATTAGTTAAAGAACAAAACATATTAGGAGAGGCAGAAAATCTAAATTTGCCAGAGATGTAGAGGCATTGTTATAATAGGAAAATAGGTCTTAGATATTTACTATTTAAAATGGAAGCTGATGATGTAGGGTTGGATATATAATTCCAAAAACCCCTGGAACCTTATTAAAATCCTATCCAAGTACCAAGTTTTATCCTGACCGCTAAAATGGTTTCTGCCCTAGTCTGAGATACACACAGACTGCATCACGAAAAAAAACACGATTTCTCTTTCAGAGGGTCAAGAATAATCGACATTTATCAAAATCCTGAGTTAAATTATTTTTTTCGGGCGATCACAATACTTCTCTCTTCGAGGGGTCGAGAGAAAATAAAAGGGTGTATATAGTGCAAAAAGGTTAAAATTACTAATCAAGTATATCCAATCAATTTTTTTAAAGATATAAAAATTAAGTAAAAAAGTAAAAAGATGTTACAAAAGGTAAAACGGGCAAAAAAGCTATAAGAGACAAAGGGTAGATCGGGAAAAAATTCGAAAGGGATTAAAAGGAAAAAAACTTAGAAAGGGGGAAATAGTGCCAAAAGGGCTAAAAGGGGTAAATGGAGAATGTGGGCCTTAATGGCCAAAAATATAGAAAGGAATAGTGGATTAGAGGAGGTAGAAATAGTAAAAATTTAAATAAGTCATACGTGTGAAAAGGGCATATTAGTCTTAATGATTTAATGGGCAAATTGTATAAAATGAATGAAAGTGGTAAAAAAATTGATTACATTTAGTTTTTACCATTTTTAACCAACCATTTCTCCCTCAGGCGCTTTCTACCCATTTATCCAATTTTAAACCATCCCCCCCATTGACCTTTTTATCCCATTTAACTTTTAATACTTTTTACATGTTTTACCTTTTTAACTTACCCTTTATTTGAGAAAAAAATTATTAGATCTTTTACACTTTTCCCCTTTCTAAGCTTTTACAATTTTTACCATAAACTCTTTCTACCGGACAAAGTTAGTATATTTATAAATGACAATATGAATTAGGAACTTTGGCTTAACATTTTTTATTTAATATATGCATTCCCACTCAGTTGTGAACTAAGGACTATCACCAAGAGTTTTTAGCTAAGTAAACATTACTGGCATATTTAAAACGTGAAGTGATTTCTCTTATATCATTTATTACAGAGTTATACATGAGTGGTTTTCATAATTTAAAAACAAAATATAAATAATACACCTATTATAAGCCCAAAGTTATCAAATGTTATTATTATTATTATTAGCACCGCGTCTTACTACCCGTTCGGGTTATACGCACTTACGCTAATGTGTAATGGTAGGGTGATTGTGAGATGAAATGAAGGACCTACAGTTTAACGTGGAATCCGAACCACGGTGGAGGCCTGGCATTCCTCACATTCACAAGATGTCTTGCCAGAAGTGAAGGAAGGGTTTGGTAATCAGAAAAATATTTGCCGGGACCGAGGATCGATCCTCGGCCGCCAGCATAGAAGTCTGACACCTTACCCCTAGACCGCCAGGTCACCTTTCAAATGTTAAAAGTATTCAAAGGCTAAGCCACAATTTCAGAAAATGTCAATTTACTTCGACAGAAATTTTTTGAGTTCTAATAAATATTTAAAAAATAAGATAATATAGTGAATCCGCAATCTATACACAATTTACGTTAGTCACTGAATGTAAGTATGCTATAACGACAAAGTTCCCGATGGCATAAAAATAAAAATGATACAACTTTAAAGAAAATTTAACTGAAACAACATTTAATTTGTTTGAGCCAGAAAAAGTTTTTGTCATTTAAAATATGTATGCTCAAATGTCATGATACTCATGAGTCATGACCAATATCCTAGATTTGTTGAGATAGTTATGTATAGAAAATTAGACTTGCTGTTTATATTAAAGCAATTTTATTTAGGCAAAAATGTTTGTTGTCATAAATAACAGCAAAAAAAAAATCTTAGGTTGTGTACCAACCAATAACAATTTAAGGTTCAGAATGAGTCTGGAATTATTGAACCTTGACATTTTCCAGGCAGTCGCAGGTGAGATAGAAAACCTTCACAGCATACTCTTACCTTTTGAAATCGCTGTAGGTCTGGGTCAATTCGGCTGAGGGCTGTAGCCTATATGTGCATAGCTGAAGAGACGGACAGATATAAACTCTTCCTCTCTACATTTTAGGAGATATGTGTTGGGAAGAAACGATGTCCAACTTGTTGAACATTATTGTGATAGTTCGAGTAAAACAAACCCAAAACATTAATTCAAAGTTTCCTTGTCTGGGTGATTCCCACCGAAAGCGTTAAGTGGTTCAAATTAATGTCTCGATCTAGACTATAATTTATTCTAAGCTTTCAATGTGTTTTGAGACAAAAAAAAAAAGTTTTCTAACGCCCGGATCAGAACAAGGTTAGACAAAAAATCCGAACACGGCAAAACAATGTTTAATTTTGTAGAGAAAGATTCTTTGACAGAAAAAAAAATAATTAAATACATGGCTCGGCTACTTTAGAAACGTTTTTTTAAGGACTGGTGGGATCCAAAACAATATTTTCTGACAATAAAAAAAATACTGCTAACAATTAAAAGTCATGTTTACGATGGGTAAGATTAATACAACCACACCTGAACACGTCCTTAGATCTAAACATAAACTTATTTTTCTGCTCTTTTATTTTTGGGGTAAATTATTTAACTATTCAATGTTCATTTGTATTTACAATTATTGAAATTATAGTGTTATAAGTATAAATATATCAAAACAAATTCAAAGGATTAGTCACGTCCAAAGTCCAATTTATGAAAGTATGTACCGGTAATACTTAAATTTGTTAAAATAATTTACTTCAGACGAATTTTAACGAGAGTATATAACTTTATAAATTCACATTAATTTTGGTAGATAATATTATTCATGAATACCCACAGTGTCTATTAGGTTGCTTTATGCAGAATGTCTACCTAACCCTCCAAATATTTTACACTAATTGTGTGGAAATAAGTAAAGTAGAGCTTGGAGAAACTTGACTCATATTTTCGTGAGTCAGACAGGGAAATTATTCAGAAAAAGTCACCCTCAATATTCTCAACCAGAATTAAAAACCCCACTTCAAAATATTGATCACCTTTAAGGGTAGTTTTCAAATAATCGTAAGTCATCATTTTTGTTGTTCAAATCCTATAAATCGCTCTTTCTTAAATCTTAATGGCCTAGCACTAGTTTAAAGGTCAACTTTCTGTCGAGTAGTCGTGGCTTGACCACAAGGAGTCATAGTAACAATTTAAATATTTTACAATAGCTACCTAATCAAAAATAATATAAATAGTGAGGAAAATATCGTGAATAAAAATTACAAATCATTTATATATCACTTTAAAGGTCATGGGAAATTGATTTTTTGCTAACTTCTTAGTTCTTCAAAAAATTTTAGAAAATGCATTTAGTTATTAAAGAGGAGATTTACCTTTCTTTCTCATTTTAGTTTCCGTTTTTTAAGATATTTATAGCAAGATATTAACGGATAATTGTTTAAAAAATTAATTAATCTCTTATTTTGTTTAATTTTAATGGCTTTTCCTTTGGATATAATTTTATCGGTATAGTATTTTCTAAATAAAAAAAATAGCGCTGCGTATCACTACTACCCATTCGGGCTATATGCCTATGTAATACTTACACTCATAGGCTTAAGGATGAGGAAGGTTGAATTTAAAATAAGTGTGCCCGTATCTTCGTGTAGTGGGAGAGTGAGAAACCATTTAGAAACACTATTTTAAGTATATCCGACTGGGATAGCACCATGGTCATCGGCAGTATTGTTTATTGCGAAAGTGACACCTTAGATCATACTTCCACCAAAGCGGGAGAATTTATATCTACGTTTTTTTTAAAGATAATAATGTAGAGAATACTTTTATTTTGCTATAAGTAATGTGGAAAGTTGTTCTAGGGCGCAAAGAGAAGCATGCATCAGCAGCTGCTTAGTGAACAGGGGATAAAACGATTATTTCTTTTGTTCGTTCAACCTTAGGTGGATTCTAGGTAAAAGAGATTTACCGCCAATGCTATATTTTGCATCTAGGCCTTGAGGGTTTATTTTCCCCTCTCCCTTTGCTTAAGTGTTTAAGGCCTTTACTCCTTGAAATTAATTGTGTCTGTCTTACCAACCACTCCCACCCCTCCCCCTCCTGCCAGCCGAGAAGGTAAGTTGTCCGCTCTAAATCGGACGTTATAAATCCTCATAAATATTTCACCTTCAAAGGAGGTTCTTTGATCTTCGGTAATTTCACCTAAGAAAGTCACCATAAATCATTTTAACCGCAATGTCACCTGCTTTAGTAAAAATAAAGTATAGTGTCGAGGAAAGGAATAACACCAAGTATACTCATTTTAAATTTTGCTGCAGCTGGCTTTACCAAGTTAGTGTCTTTAACGATAATTATTTAATCATTAAGTTTGAAATCTAAAACTTTTTTTTATGAACAACCCTATTGGTCCTTAAGTGTAAATCTAGGTTGATAACATTTATAATCAATAATATCTATATAACATCCAACCCCATCACTACTTATGAGTACTTTCCAAATATGTATAGTTTAGAGGAACACTGGACTAAAATCAAGTATATGCATTTAAATATTTATTCAATAATCTCTTAAGGAAATTCAACCCCATAACTCTGTATGCATACATTATAGAAAATTAGATTAAAAATGGATTAATATGAACTACAAAACTAGCATTTATCAAATATTTGCTTTAAGGTAGAACATTTTTTCAGGCCAACTTTACTGAACATTATGCACTTAAACAAAATGATCACCTTTATACTTCATCTTAGAGGCAGAATGGATTAAAAAGCTGGAGCTATTATGGAATCACCTTGCTTGATAAGGGATAAAAACTTGAATGTGGAAAATTCGTTACAAAGGAAGCATTTATTAAATTAACTGAAATACAAATTGACAGAGAAGACTTAAAATATGCGCATATACTATCTACGAAGCATATTATTGTAGCTGGGATGGAGAGTCAGAAAGTAAGGAAAGCCGCAGAACTGTTTTCGCTGATTGTTTGAAAAACAATATACTATAACTTCTCTGAGTTCAATCATGTAGGAGAAACTGTAAATATAGTAAACAATGTATTTGACGTACTAAACTCTCGAATCGCAGTGTGAGGGACGTACAGTTTTAGAAACTGTAAATATAGTAAACAATGTATTTGACGTACTAAACTCTCGAATCGCAGTGTGAGGGACGTACAGTTTTAAAAGTGATTATGGCAACTGTATAAATGAACAGGATGATGCACTAAACAAACTATACCAACTAATATTCACAATGAGATTAATTAGAAAAGAACAAAAAGTAAATTGTAAAAAATAAACTGATGTCTATAAATAGCCTTCATGTTCTGTTTAAAGATTTGAAATTTGAGGGTTACACTTATATTTTGGCATCTAGATGCAACTAGGACATATTTGAGGGTTATTTTTCTCATATTCGAGGACTTGGGCGATTTTACGACCATCCTCTGCTCAACACTGTATCTCATAGAAATAAGTAACTAATATTGAGCCGAAATTCTGGTGTATTATTATTATTATTATTATTAGCACCGCGTCTTACTACCCGTTCGGGTTATACGCACTTACGCTAATGTGTAATGGTAAGGTGATTGTGAGATGAAATGGAGGACCTACAGTTTAACGTGGGATTCGAACCACGGTGGAGGCCTGGCATTCCCCACATTCACAAGATGTCTTGTCAGAGGTGAAGGAAGGGTTTGGTAATCAGATTAATCTATGCCGGGACCGAGGATTGAACCCACAGACACAGCACAGAAGTCTGACACCTTACCCCTAGACCGCCAGGTCACCGAAATGCTGATGAAAAACTGTCAGTTTGAAAAAGGCGTTCAGAAACTGAGCACAGACATTCTGTCTGAGGCTATATAAGACGCGGTTCCTCAGATCTTGACAATGAATATGATATTCTGAAAATTGAAAAATGACACCTGGACACGGGAATCGAACCCGGGACCTTCGGCTTAGTAATGAATATGATATTGAGCTCACATCCGCCACTGATGGCCTCCTTAAACAGTTTAAATATGAATCGATACTCAACATTATTTAAGAGATTTTGTTAAGTTTATCATTGTTTCTTCTAGGATATTTTTTAAGTTTAGTTATATTTGTTTACATATATTTAACACGCTAATTTTAAGGTATATTTAGTTATGATTTATCATTTATAAGTTTGACAATATTTAAGGATATATCAGAATGATTACTATTATTTAAGGATGCACTAGAAAGTTTGACAATATTAAAAGGGTGTATCAATTATTTAATAAAAGGATAAAACCATTTTTCCTCTATCTTGTCTTTATTCCGGGGAAAGGACTGGCAAATAAATCCCTTTTTTTTAGATTAAACCATACACGGATAAATTATTTACTGAATGAATATAAACTCTTCATAATGCAAGGTTATACTCTTCACATACTACGTGAAAATACTCTTTATCATAACTCTTCATACAACTATCAGTGAGGGTAAAGTCTTTAAAATAAATATTCATTTGCATATATGTACCTGAACATGATAATCTAATCCTGCTCCATTTATGCCAAAGAATAATTCTAGTCGTTCTTTAATTTAGAACTGCGTCTTACCATCTGTTCTGATCAACCCTTCCAACTCCTCGGAATTTAAGTTACTGGCGGTTGAGAGGGGGGTGAGGATTATTATAGTTAGAGGAGCTCATCCACATTTGTTTAAGGGAGAGTAGAAAACTGACCTCAATACACCTGACAACTGTATATTACTACCCGAGAGGATTACATACTAATTACGCTTATGGATTAGGAATGAAGAATAATATATTTAGAAAAAGTGAACCTGTTTTGTGTGAAGGGAGTGTAGAAAAACATTTAGGAAAAACGTCCTCATCAGATATGTTGATATTTGAACCCTCAAGTCATATCTAATTTGATGTTATCCAATAAAGTGTTGTAAATAACCATTTATTGTGAATTCGTCACTATTCGCATTCATGTATTTACATTTAGCTAAACTGGAAACGAATATCGAATCTTACATCATGTAGGCCAATAAATAGTTATAGTCATTTTTTATTTCAGCGCCACGTCTTACTACCTCCCAGATCATCATTATATTCAAGTTAATGAGGACGAGGAGAATTTTATATGGAATTTACATATACCCACATTCACGCAGAATGAGTGGATCGCCATGTAAGAAAGACCACCTCACAAAATCTGTCTAGGATTTGATGAGTTACCTCAACAACGTAAAGTGAGAAGAAACTATCTTACCCCTCCACCAGTGTGGGCTCAAAGTCAAGTTGGATGAACGCTTCGTGCAATATAGACACAAACGAGTTCACTCGAAGGAGAAAGATCAGGGATGCAGGCTCGCGGTATGAGCTCGGAAGCATTGACATTGAACATATGCCAAATTATGCTCGTACAGGTCATAAAGGAGTTATTGGTTTTCTAGGTTTCAGAAAGACGTCTATAGTATGATCTATCTAATTCTAATAGCAAGCGGTCCTATAGTGTGATCTATCTAATTCTAATAGCAAGTTGTCCTATAGTATGATCTATCTAAGTCTAATAGCCAGTTTTACTATAGTATGATCTATCTAATTTCAATAACAAGCTGTCCTATAGTATGATCCATCTAACTCTAATAGCAAGCTGTCATATAGTATGATCTATCTAACTCTAATAGAATGTTGTCTTATCGTTTGATCTATCTAACTGTTAAAGCCAACTGTTCCAAAGTTTGACCTACAGTAGCCCCATAGCTTCTTTGGTGCTGATTGACAGATCACAGCTGACAGCTGACGGCTTTGAAACGTTACCAGACCAAATTATATATCCTTACACCGAACCATATGATCTGCAAAAACATGTGTTTAACAGCTGTTACTTCTGACAGTCAAAATTTAGGTATATTCCTGAATGTTGACTGTCAGAAATCAGCTGTGAGCTGTCAGTCAGCACCAAAGAAGCAATGGGGCTACTGTATCCACCCATAACTGCAAGGCTGGTCTCGTCTATTAATTATTTCAGAAAATTTTCAAAAAATTATTTTATTATTTTATAATTGGGTCGATTTGTAAGTCATGCGTGAGTCTATCCCGTTTTTCAGTTGTTCAGAGAGCTCGACTTCATATGGGAAGAACCTGCTGAGGAACGGGCTACGATGGATGAGATTCTCCACGACTTGAGATGCTCATTGAATGGTGTGAGGCAGTGGCCCATGTGGTTCCAGAAGAACAGGTCTTTGAAACACTGGAAGATTTAGTGGCGGCACTCGGCATCAGCATAGAGGAACCCGAGGTGGTACAAGACCCTCCAATTACGTGACCGCGAAGGGCGCCAGTAAATCGTGACTCGGCCCCTGAAGACCTGATCGAGGAGGATGAAATATCAACCGCCGGAGACGAAGGTTCCATTAACCCTGGTATCAGCAAAGATTACGTCAACCTGTTCACCGACGAAGAAATTGAAGGATACGTACGGCTCGAGGATTGTGCGTATGTGTCGTCGTGAGTGCCGGCCTTGAAACCCATAAGGTGGCGGGATAAAGTGCGGTTTAAGCGCCTCGAAGGCGGAGTGCGGATCGAAAAACCACGGGAAGCGCCATATATATTTCGCAGGACGCGTGACACGCCGGTCATCCACGAAGTGGTCAGGGATTGGATCAATTGGGGCATGTTAGTAGAAGACCCTTTGGTGAGAGATACCTTTGCGTTATTCGCTATCCCCAAATCCAACCATACGGTTCGTGTGATACAAGACCTTAGCCCCTGGACAGAACACTACAACGTTCCCCATTTTTCACTCATGTGTGCGGGAAAAGCATTGCGATCCACTACAGAAGAGAGCTTCCTGTGGAAAACAGATCTGGCCTCTGGGTTCTATAAAATCGAAATTGACATCGACACGGGCCGCAATTTCGGCATTTACTTCCTGGGAAAGAAGTATCGAATAACTCTACTCCCTATGGGGCATCCCCTCTCTCCATACATCCTCCAACGTATCATGGAAGAGGCCGCAGAGGCGGTCGGAGAAGCACTCAACCGGGTTCGAGCCGTCGTCTACCTAGACGACGTCCTATTTTACGGTCCAGAGGAAGCACAACTGTATCAAGTACCAGAAATCCTACGGGAACTTGGAATGTCCATCAATGAGGAAAAGTCATCGGAGCATCCAACCAAGTCCTTGACATACCTGGGTTTAGAAGTGAACGCCGAAACAGGTATCATCCACATCACAGACGCCACACAGCGCAAAGCACTGTTGCTTCTTAAACGCCTTAAAGAAGCAGGAGATAGGGATGTAATGCGAGAATGTCCTACTTGATAAAGAGTTTGAAATAAATTGTTCTTAATAGTGTCATAGTCCACTTCGGTGGTCAAATGGTCTGAGGCGTCACTATCGCAATAAAATTGACTGCCGATGATGGGGATATTAAGATTCAATCAATTAAGATGTGTTCTGAGTGTGGTTTTTTTACTAAATGGTTTGCCAGCCAACCTACACACAAACTCAGGAATATATCCTCTTAATTTAACCTGCCACATCCTGGAACCAATAGTATAGATATGGGAATAAACCGAACGAGAATTAAGATGGCCGTACAAAAAAAAAGTCATAAATGGATCAAAGTGAGTTTAATATATCCTGTAGCCAGTTTCTCAGTGAAAAGGTGATCTTCTCTAAGACTTGTGTCTGTCTGACTTATCTAAAAAAAACTATCTTTATTTTACAAATAAATTCACAATACACGTTCTCTCTTTCTTTTTGTTGCACCATGTTTTACTACCGGTTTGGCTATCAGCGTATTTATATCATTGGGGTGGAGCAGAAAGTTAGAATTAAGAGATGTAGGCCTACTTGAAATTGTGGTGATGGAGAGTGGGCAGCTATTTAGTAATAATCAACTTCAATACACCCAAACGGGATTCGAGTCCCGATCCATCCATCATCATCAATCCACTCTGACATGAAATTGACTCATCTGACCATGTTATCACCGATACCGGTTTATCCAACAGTTGGTTGTGGTAAATTAAGGAATAGAGCTACGACTGTTTATTCATTATTAAACCTCCTTCGCTTAGCTTTGCTGTCATTATCAGGGTTTTAATCATTTAAGTTTAATATTTTTTAAATTAATAAATATATATTTATATTTGTTCTCTGGCCTTACTGCCCTCTCGTCCCAGGAAACCCAAACAAGAAAAGACTAACGTCTTTGCCCCTGAGCCCAACAGTAAGATTTTCTCTATTATAAAACCACGCCAAACATTCCGTTAGTGTTCAAATAATCAGAATATTTATAACCTAATTACATTGCATTCCTTGCGTCAGCCTGAACTATTCGTAGTCTACACTGAGCTAAGGGCACAGGATAAGAAGAGTGAATTTTAACCGTTACATATAATTATAGCTAAATGATCCAAAATAATAGGACTTACGACCACCTGAAAGAATATTTTATTAGTCTTCAATCCATGTTAACGAGGGCGAAGGAGCGACAATTTTTATTGTTTTATAGTCACGGTAAAAATATATGTTGTATAGGCTGTGTCGGATTACATTCAAACCGGTGGATCATTTCCTAAAGGGCCTATTGGTTTTAGGGCCCACGCCCCTCGACTCCAATGTACAGAGGTGCTACGTGATTAACAGAGCCTCAAAGCAGTTATATCTGCCATTGCATGCACAAATATGATGTTCACTCTACGTACGCTACGTATAAGGAGTGGTTTTACAATTTGTTGTTTTAATATTATAAAATATAATGTGACTAATATTGACTTTGATTTATTTACTAAATCTGAGGTTTAATTAATATCAAGTGAGTTTATTGATAGGGGTGTTTGGTGGTCTTTTTTTTTATTATTATTCGAAGAGGGGTTAAAGTGATGCTTGAAACACGCAAAGAAAAGTCGAAGCCAAGGTCAAAGATGAGTATTTTGATAAATATCACACACATTTTTTTTAAAAATAATTTATTAAGTGTCTCTAGGTTAAGATAAAGGCTTGGGGGGGGGGGGGGGGGTGAAAGAAT
>CABFOV010004922.1:0-17058 GCA_902141375.1 Timema poppense | reverse complement strand
GAATATTCAAAACACTTGTAGTATATAGCATGTCAACATCAACTACAAAATGTTAGTCGAAGAGGGTCAAAAGTGGGTCCTCTTCTCCCCTTTTTTCCCGAAGAGTTTGTTTTGAAACACTCATCACATCTTTTACACTGTGATCTACAGACTTGGCAGGTGAGCTCTATTTATATTACGTTTAACTATGTCACGTGATGAGACAATCTATAATCTCTAAGAGAATTCATGTTTATCTTACAGGAGAAGTATTGCCATTCTTGTGTGTATGAGTGTATAACTGGTGACTAATAAAATAATATTGTAAAATTTGGCAACACTGTGTGGCTGACTTTCTCAGAATTTACGCGACCTTTTCTTCCCTATTCAAACATTAAAGAAAGGATATGAGGGTGAAAATTATTTCCTGGATCTGCCTCACATACTCGAACTATAGCCTATTGATTTGTTTCACTTTTATTCAAATATGTTTATTAATATACTTAATTGGATTTTACTTTTAAATAAAGAGTATTAAAAGTTAATATAGAGTCTTTTTCCTGTTAACGTTCAGATATATATAAAACATGTGGTTTTTGGGTTGATAACATTGCTATAAGGATATTATGAATTATTATTTTTAAAATAACTTACTCTTGAATTTATATTACAGTGAAAAATATTTTCAATGAACTGTTTTAATTTATTATAAGAAAAAAAAAATCTTACTTTCTTTGAAAATTTTCGCTTCTATCAAAAATATTCCTAAAGTTTTAACAGAATACGTAAATGACGTAATTTTACTGTATATGTTTTATTCACATAAGAAAATCTATGAAAAAATATAGTAAAACATTATTTGTAGTTGTCTTATTTAAGGAAAAAAATAAATATTAAAGTCTAAAGGATAATAGGCCTAATTATTGAAAGAGATTAGCTCAATTTATTACAAATTAACAGTTGAATTGAAAATTTAATTTTTACATGAAGGAAATATAGTTTTTCAAAACAAATTTGAGATTTAATCTTTGGCCATCTTTATCCACCTTAATAAAATTAAAAAGCTGAATATTTTTTATCAAAAGCGCTCTTGTCGTGGTTTGAATAAAATATATGAATTTGTATTAATCTCTTTTAAACATTATTGTTCTATAATATTTGACTAGGCTTTAATTTCCCTCCAGCCCCTGTAGTAAATTTGTCTCCCTTTAGATCTATCTCAGTCACTCTGATGTTAAAGGATATGGAGCTGAAAGATGGCCTTGCATCAAAATTAATTTTAAAAAACAAACTAACACAGTATAAAATTTTTGTTAAAACTATTATATTTATTTCAAAACTATATAAAAAAAGGGTTGGCAGGTAAATAATGTGACAGTTTCCCAGGATCTTTATTATGACCAACAGACTTCTGTGCTGGGGTCCGGGGTTCAATCCTCGGTCCCGGCACAGATTTATCTGATCACCAAACCCTTCCTTCACCTCTGACAAGACAGCTTGTGAATGTGGGGAATGCCATGCCTCCACCATGGTTCGGATTCCACGTTAAACTGTAGGTCCTCCATTTCACCTCACAATCACCCTACCATTACACATTAGCGTAAGTGCGTATAACCCGAACGGGTAGTAAGACGCGGTGCTAATAATAATAATAATAATAATAATAATAATAATATGACCAACAGCCAATCAGCTATAGAGTAGCTCGGGATCAATTCAAAACGTGATAGCAAGAAATATTGAAAGGTGTGGTTTTGCGTCTGATTTTGTATGGAAACTGTCTAGAATATTGTGTTTCCTTAAAACTTTTAAATGCTCACTCTATCTGTATTTTAATAATTTTCCTTTGGGTAAATATAGGAATAGGTTTGGAGAACTGTTGTCATTTGAACGAACTTTATAATCTCGGCCATAAATACTGTACCCTAAAGAATAATTCAAATTTAAGAAATCTTCTAGGTTAGGACCACTCCAAATAACCTCTAAAATATTTAAATTTTCATATTTTTTAAAATAAGGATCAATTTAAATGGCTCTTAAGGGCATCAAAATTAAAAATAATAATAATAATTTCGTCCGAATAATCCTTTAGCTTATGGGTCGCATATAAAACCAATTTTTTAGCTGTTAACGTTCATAGTGTACCCAATCAAATTAAAAGTTAAAGAGTAGTAAGTGGAATATACATTTGTTAATGTTTCTAAATTATTTTCGTATAAACTATCAAACCATATAATTTTGAATGTTTTAAGTTAAAGAGGCAATATATATAAATAAATAAAACTATAAGTACCCTTTTAACTTATTATTATTTAAAATACTTAAATGTTTTTAAGTACCTATTTAACTTAAAAACATTTGATTATTTTAATTCTCTTTGGCTATTACGTGTACCTATATATTTTTTTTTAGTTTGAGATTTTCCAGGTTTATTTCAATTCGAAATACTTTACTTTATTTGAATGAGAATATGAAATTGTATTTCTATTATTTGGTGCACTACTAAATACTTCTCATAATAACTACGTAAAATTAGCTGTAATACTGGTCTTGAAATCTCTTAAATGGCATGGTGGTTAAAAACTTATTATTATATAAATATAAATTGTTTTAAAGCAATAAATGCATTGATTATTTTGAGAATGTTACGATTAAAATATATACAAATTTGTAGTTTACTCTTCACTATTTGTTTATTTAAAATAATCATTTAGGGAAATGGAAGTGGTAAACCACTTAAGAAAATAAACCTAAATATAGTTCGACGGAAAATAAATATAAAATTATCCATCAAAATCAAACCATACTAGACGAGACCTGAAACATTAGTCCACATATGTACTAGTGTGGATACCAGTGTCGTCACCAATGCCACTTTAAAACTTTTCCCACAAATTTACTGATATGGCTATAATCTGATTTTGGTAGGAAGAAATGTTGAAGTTAGTTACTAAAGTTACTAAAACAATTTTAATATATTCATAGGTCAAGTCATATTATCTGCAGCTGTCACTCACTCTTGAAAGGATTTGTCAATACCTTTAGGATAACACAAATAATAAAGTAAAATTTTTAACGACGTTGGCCGAAAAGAAATATATATATAATATATATAATGTTCTTCCAACCCAAATCAAGGTATACCAATGTCGTCGTCAGTGTCACTTGAAACTTTTGACCTTATTTCTACCGGTGTTGTTACTAGTGTAATTTACAATTTCCCTTGAAACCTTTCCCCGCAAATCAACCGTAATGGATACCAGTTCTGTGACTTTTGTATCCACATCTAATGGAGGGGATATATTTGTAGTCGCCAATGTCAGTTGAAACCTTTTTCCGAATATATATACAGGTGTAATTACCAGTGTCGTCACCAGTGCAACTCAAGTGCAATTAAATCAATTATTTATATTAATAATTATATTAAAACACAAAATCTAATTATTATTATAATTTTCAAATAGACCAAGTTCACTCCACCGACGACGTAAAAGAATAGTGTATGAAAGTGCGGGGCTTCTTGGGATGTTTTGCCGTGTCGATGGTTTGATTGAATATACTCGACGCCAAAAAACATCCCCTGAAGCCCTAAACATAGGACATCTCACAAGCTGCAACTTCACGAACTTAATGGATACATAACGAACAATAAATAGCAGTTATCGTCATCTTCACAATACGACCTATCATGAAATGTAACTTCACGAACCTGATGAGTATACAGTTAAAATTAAAATGGCAGATCTTGTCATGTGGAATAAATGTAAAGCTCATTTAGTCTGGTTAATCTGTGATGGGAAGGTAAGTGTTCAAATCCCAACCAGGAGTAAAACGCAAAAGCGGGTGCATGTCCTCTATATTTTGCCCTCTTATGTATACTAAATGAGTGTAATCAAATTTTTATAGCCCAGACGGGCAATTAGAAGCGAAGAAAAAGGAAAACTAACCCGAATAGATTATTTTGGCTAGTGTGTCTTAAAGTGAGTGACATAGAAGACCGGGCTACAAATCCTCTACGAAAAAATGAAGATATTATAACGTTATTGCTTTTCAGATATTTTATTTTAAAGATAGTCGATGGAAATTAAAATCCACCATCCTCATCTTGTCTATTAAATTATTTTAGTGTAAGTTGGTGAGTATCTAGTCTTAATTTTTTTTATAAGTTTACTCTAGTTTACTCTATTATAAATAATGTTTGCAAACTCAAGCAAAGTTTAAAAACATTGCAAATCGAATGAACACTAATAGCTTAACTGGAATAACCATGGTCAAATACATGTTCAATCGGGGTGAATACCAAAACATAAATCTAAGCGCTTTCTCTAAAGCTCTCTAATTATTTCAAAGAATATTCGAGAAAGTTAAGTATGTTGCTAATTTAAACAAACTCAAAATAAATTCTAGAGTACCCAAAATAAATTTAATGGTACCATAAATAAATGTAAAATATCAGAAATTAATAAAAGGGCACCTGAAACATAAATAGGGGTACCTTAATAAATGTAAGAGAGCCCAAAATAAATGTCATAAAACCCTGGATAAATCTAAATGTACCATCCGTCGAAAATGAAATGTAGCAACTTATTGACTCATCCCACGTGGTATGCTATACCTACACACATGAATGCAGAATAGTTTGCCTAGCTACGCCCAAGGCCGGAGTTAAAAAGAGCCTTAAGTCCTTACATTATTTCTTGATGGTTGGTAAGGAGTGTTGGGGGAGGGGTTATGTCTTTTTGCGATGTCAAAATGGTTTGATTTAATAAATTGATTTTACTTCTATGTTCTCTTCTTGATGAAATCAATCATTCTTTACATACTTAGTTAATTATATTTTCTCTAATTAATATATGGGCTGGGATTTGTTAAAGATTTAACCAAGCCACATGTTATTTTGGCAGCAGTGCTACCCACATTTATTAGTTTTACATGGTAACATAAAGCAAGTCTCCCCCTTTCCAGAATCTTAATTACTGTGAATAGAAAATTATGAATTTATTAATGAGTAATTATTATGTTCCAAACATGTAAAGAAAAAAAAAAAATTAAATGTGAAAGATTTTTACTTTATTTGTAAGAAGCTAAGTTTTAAAAAAAACTTAGATAATTTAAGGACCCCAATCCTAGTTTAAAATATTTTATATTATTTCCGGGTAGAAAAAAAGATTTTTGATAAAATCTTATCCATTGGACATATTTTGCTATAAATGTGAATTTATCCATTTCTTCAACGTCATTATGACTGTCTTTAACTTTGTGCGACCATAGTTCGATTCCATACTTTATTTACTGTTACCATAACTGCCACAATATAACTATTAGTATATAATATTAATATAATATTTAGCACCACGTCTTACTACCCGTTCGGATTATACGCTTTAAGTACTAATTAATCTAATGGATTAGGAATTGGGAAGGATGAATTAAAGGAAGTGAACCCGCATTTGCGTGGAAGGAGAGTGGAAAACCATTTAGAAAAAAACACCCTCAGTTCACCCAACCGAGATTCGGACCTCGATCTCCCCGTCCTCAGCAGTCGAGATTAACACGACAAGCGCGTTAGCCAACTACGCCACCGAGGCGGGTAACTTATAGTAAAACGTTTTGATAAATACTTTGATTGAGGAAAGATTGTAGTTCAATAAGATTTACGTTAATGATCATTTTCTAATAAATTTAATGTTTAATGTGTTTTTTTGTGTGTCAAATATGTGTTTCTACTAAATCAATTCTGAAAACCAAATAATAAAACTGGCCATGTCGTAGGTAAGTATCAATATAATATAAGAGTGAGGAGGTTTAATTAATTGAAAAGCAGGGAGAAATGTTGTATTTGGTTTACGAGCTTAAAAATACTTTACATGATATCTCTGGTTTTTATTTTTAAGTAGAAAAATATTTTAGTTCTATACTGTTTTTAAGATGTCTCTCTGTCGCCAAAGATACCTGAAACTGCATAACAAATTGCGGTGCATTTATTTATATTAATTATGATGTCTGCTAAGGGAAGATCTAGCATACATATCAGGGTTTCAGTTTCCTTTAAAGATACGGACAGATTTATTTATATCTGTAACTTAAGATCTCTGGAACCACTTAACCAATTGAGGTGGGGTTTTTAATTTTGTGCTGAACTTATATATAGTAATATTTTAGAATTATTTGTCTATAATCAGGATTTTTGGTAAGATTCACGGTGGAGGGCCAGCCGATTGTTTGTGCACATGTATGGAATCACATAATTGCTGTGGTGTAATTTTTATTGTTCTGTAGAGTATTTATCCAGACATTTTTAGTATAGTAATTATAATTGGGTGTTTTGGTGTGAGTCCCGGCAAAAGTGTCAGCCGGATATTTGTTTATATCTATGGAACCACTTAATCGATTGCGATTTTGTTTTTCTTTTTGGGTAGGATATTAATCCAGGCATGTTTTAGCATGATAAATAATGTCTTTAGGAGTGATTCCCGAAGAAGTCCAAATTGAATTTTTTTTCTTTTGCTTAATACTTATGGTTCATTCTAGCCTATTGTTGTGCAGTTATTTACATCCGTAGGAATTTCATCCATTAAATTTTAGATTTTATATATCAATAGGATTGGGCTGAAAGTCCCCAGGGAAGTGGTGGCCTGACAAGTGATGACGTCATTTACCGGCTTGCAGCAAGGTGTAATTAATGAGCCCGGTGGAAGTGGAGTCTGTTTTAAACCGAGATCTAGTGGAAGTTGAAGGCGTGGCGTTGGAGTTGTCTCCCGATGATGTAGCGTTAGGCCTGACAGTAAAGAGTTTGGCGTTTACAATATTCTGAGTATGGTAGAAATATTTATACTTGAATGATCGTATTTTTAAAACCAACTATATCGTTAGTGAGTCCGTGAGTGTATCTTAGAAAAAACTTAATTTTTAAATTTCAATTGATCTTAAAAATAATTGAAAATATCCAAGTAAACATAAAATGCTATCATATGTTCTTTGTTCATATGTTATAGGTCTTTAGTTATCCACATGTTATAACTTTTCATTGCCAAACAAGAATAGTAATATTATATCCACTTCACATTTGTTTGTTGGCAGTTTCAGAGATGGTAATGAAAATTGAAATATACTATATTCAAAAATATTCAAACAAACGTAGACAATTTATTCTATTTCAATTTTCCGTACTACAGCAAAAAGGATATTATAGCCAAGAAAATATGTTATAATATATTTATAAATAAACAAAATGTACAACAGCCTCTTACCACCTGTCTGGGCTATACGACTATTAATACGCTAGTGAGCCACGGTAATGGAGGTTGAATTGAATGTGGATGTACCCATATCTACACCAAGGAAAAGTTTGAAACCATTTTGGAATAAACACCCTAAATTGTCTTGGCTGAGATTATAGCACTAACTTCCTCATCATTGACAAACTGGACTAGAATTGCATGATATTTAAACATGTGGAATATGATTCCTTTAACAACAAATTTATTGTTTGCATTTATATATTAGCTATCTTATAAAACAGATAAGTGTATTTATTTAGATCAAAGGTTGTCTCCACTTGGTTGGTCTGTATTATCAGAGCTCAATATCCATGTTCCCAATCCCATACATTACAATGTAGTGGGCAAGCTCAAGGTCAGGTTTGATACCAAGGAAGTGGGAACAATTTACTATAAAATTCTTATCGCCACCCACATCTCACTCCTGTTAGTAAAGGATTTATTGATGTAAGCCTACATTAATTTCTAGGCAGGGCTTTTCACGCTAAATTGGTTATTTTAAAACTGTATAAGTTTTTTTAATCTAACGTTAAAAAAATTAAAAATGGTTATTGGTTCATTAATGTGGCGCAGAACACTTTAAATATGCTTATTCGTGTTTTCAAGGAATAAATATAGTAATATGTAGATTTAGATAATTCCGCGTTATGTAGGTCCAGAACCAAATAACTTAATTATTTTTAGCGCCGCACCTCACCCATTTAGATTTTACACCTGTATACTATTTACTATAATTTGTTAATAATGAGGAAGGCTGAATTTACAGGAAGTGTGCCCACATTTTCGTGGAGGAAGAGTTGAAAACCATTTATGAAAAAACCTCTCAGTGGATCCGACCGGGATTGAACCCAGACCTCCCCGTCATTGTCAGTCTAGTCTATTGAGAGAATAGCGTCTTAGAACATGTGCCCATAGAAGCGGCTGAATCCTGCTATACGTAAATAGTCTTCTTATTAAAATATATTTTTTTAGTTTGTTTTGTTTGGCCTTCTAGGAGGGTCGAAATAAGGAGTGGCAATAGGGGAGAACCTTATACGAAGAAGTACAAACTAGCTTGAATGTCAAGTTAATTTAATCCGATTTTTTTTTGCCTCTAACAAGGAAGTCAGGGCTTGAATCCTGATTGGGTTTAGTTAGGTGATATTTCGTAAGTGGTTTCTCATGCTCTTTCCATGTAAATGTGGTTATATTTCTTCTAACATTCCTCCTTCCTACACTCTATTCATTATTGAACGAGTAATAAGGAGAGGATAACTAAAAAACCTTGGTGTTATTTGCACCTGTGGGGAAGTGGAAAAAAGATGTCAGTCTTGTGCATTCCAGTTTATCATGGCGTGGAGTACAAGGTTCGAAACTTATTTTTAAAAGTATCCACATGAAATACCTCATTATTTTGAAAATATTTGTCTATAAATCAAATTTACCTCTATACTGGTTAATATCTGACACCATTCTATCATCGTTGGTTTTTGTTTATTTCTTCTACTGTCCTTGCAAATCACGTTTTTACAAGAGTTAAACATAACGTGTTATTTTATTCTATAAATGGGAACATTTGGCAGCGTAGTTCGATATGGGCATTGAGCATATAAAAAAAGGGATTATACTGAATATTATGGATAATGTGTCTAAATAAAAATATTTTTACCACGTTGTATGAAACACGGCTGCTATTTAGTTTTCTTTGCAACTATAACTTTACTGTAAGGTCCTTACTAATTAGTTATCGTTCCTGGCTACAATTCAAGGAAGAGGTTTAGGAAAACATGTTTGAACTTGTAACATTTCATGAACTACTGTTGGATGTGGTGTATCAGGCATTCGATCTTAGGCAAATGTTTAATTTTTTTTTCTCTATCGCGTCTCACCACCCATTCGGTATATACGCATATATTTATTAATTACTCTAATTGAGTAGAGTTGAGGAAGATATAGTTTGATAGTGAATGCACCCCAAATTTGGTGGTGGTAGGGTGTTGAGAAGAATTAGGGCAACACAATCGCAGTAGGGATTCAAACCCCGAGTTTACCATGACTAAAAACCAAACTGAATATGCCATAGATTTAGTCAAAATAAATCGAATATTGCTTCATTACAAACATAGACCTCCATTTTCTTCACATGGTGATCTCAACATTTCTTGAATGTGTGTCAATAGTGTCTTGGAATTTAATAACAACTTTTCTCGTGATTTAAAATATGTTTTATCTATTGCCGGTATGCTAATAACAATGGTTTGTTCAAAAAAAAGTTTCTAGCTATAAGAAATCTACAAACACACTGACCTTTACTCGCGTTCTCTATATAATGATTAAACATTGATTACCATTGTCAGGCTCACCATAGTTAATGAGTTATAGCTTTGGACGATTTAAAAATCTGTATTCTCTAACCACTATTTTCATCCAATATGGCCGTAGTGTCTAATGTAGATCTAATAATTTAAAAGTTGGTCCAATGAAAACTCAATAGGTAAAAGCTTAGACAAGCCAAAAATAGTGTTTTATAACCACCATCTGAAAATAAAAAATGGCAAATATAATTTGTAATTAGCCTATAATGTTGACCGGACGTTCAGTTTATATCCATATTAAATTTCAACATGAAAATCGGTTCAATGGTTTGGGTGTTAATGAGCAATAAACAAAAATACAACATTTAATGTTTGCATAATTAGTAGAATAAAAGTAACAAGACAACTGAGATAAACATTCGCTTGTTTCCTTAAATATGTATTCAAAGTTAAAGATTGTTGTGGTCCTTAGTTGGGTATCCTTCGGCACCAGTAATCACGCAGTCTAATAGGTCGTTCTCACCATATGTGTACTAACAAAAACTAAGGTTTTCCATAGCACTTAGTCAGTTTTCGCTTTCTATGTTTATTGGTTCTTTAGCTACTGGAATAGGTAGGCACAATGTTTAATGTGCTATGCTCACTATGGATGTAAAAAAGAGTCTAAGGTTCACATTCTAAAGCTTTCCCAACTTCTTATTTAAAGTTTAAAATATCTTGGTTATTTGAGCTTAAAAAGAAACTTCCCAGTAGTAGTAGTATTTAATAGGCCTGAGCTAAGCCCTTTGGGGTTTAACTAAATTAGACCTGTAAGGTTCTCCCTTTTTATTTTTGCTAGATTTAGAATTAATCCCCCCAGAGGTTACTTAAAACTTCCAGATTTCAATATAATGTCAATTCCATTTATAGTGAACCAATATGGATGGATCCAGATGTTTGGTTTTACATGTCCGAAATTCACTAAAACCGAAATGTGTTTCCACTTAACCTTAGTTGAGAGGCAAAGGAAAAAACAAAATAAAATATCAAAAAAGAATGGGTTTTATTGAAATCTATTAACTAACATTTAAATAATCGGTAATGTGCTGTTGCTTGCTGTACACCGTTTTAGTTTAAACATTTTAAGCATCCTTCACAAGCGATTGGGATTTTTCCACACTTGATTTCACATTGTACCATACCTACATTAAATTGTCCTTAAAGTTGTCCTGAAATCCTCCAACACCTCTTTCACTTTCACGACACTTTCTTGACCCTCGTCTTAATCATCTTCATTCAAGCTGTCTAGTTTCGTGTTGGAACCAACCACCTTTCATAACCACAACGGTGGCCTTATCTAGTGAAATTTCATTCATTACAGCCTCAGAGTTTTTCTTGTTTCGGTGGCCAAAATGTCTAAGGTACCACTATTGAAATAAACTGGACGGAGAGATAGGTGTTTGAACATCAGTCGGGTGTGCTGAGGGTGATTTTCCCTTAAAGTGTTTTCACTCTCCTTCTATGCAAATGGAGATACACTTTTCTATAGCTTAGCATTCCTCATCCTTAACATATTAACATAATATTACATCAGAGTATAGCCCAAACTGATAGTAAGACACGCTGTTAAGTACAAAAAAAAAAACACTTCATAGTCCATACCGATAAGGTATTTAAGCATACAACATGAACGAATAGTAAGACGTGGTGCTAAGAGAGATAAGGCATTTAATTTAACAAGAATTGTAATTGACGAATTGTAGCAGTTCCTTGAGTGAAATTTTATCCTTTGCATCGTAAGTCACACATCCAGTAGCTTAACCAGCATTCCAGAAGCTGTTCTGAGCAGGGCCCATTAACACACTCCATACCTTGTAGGCAAAAGGTCTACAGTAAAGTGACCTGTTTGTCTTTTCTTGCTGCAACCGTGATATGTATCTTAAGGCCGTAGGGTGGAGTGAAATGGCGATCTGAGTTAGTATATCATATAATTAAATATCTAATGCTCTTTTGTACATATTCCTGCATCCCTATGATCCTTTGCTACACTTATTGGTCTTTAAGTTACATTGTTATCAAACAATTGTAATGTATATTAGATTTTATTTTATTTTATTATAGCCTTTTCTAATCTTGAGATTAAGCTGCCTTTTAATGTAATATATAATTCATCTATATTTCTGAATATTTATCTACGTTAGTGTAAAATAACATTAAAATGTCGAACCTTACCTATGTGTAGTTTTATTTGTTAAAAAAACATTATTTGACTACTATTGTGAATACAAAACAACCAACACAAAATATAGTTTAGCTTTATATTTAGTAGGATGCTGGTTACATTCCAAAAAAACTTGCTTACACGGAGAGTTATGCTTAGTTTGCTTAGTTCTCCAAGCCCCTCGTTGCCAAGGAGACTTATAAGGAAACTGTACACAATAAAATTTAATAGGTTTTAATAGCTTCGAATTTAAGATTCAAATGTAACCACACTAACAGTAAGTTTATTCGACACATCTTCACTCACTGATGAAATAGTGTGATGCCTTAGAGCAGGGGTCTTCAACCTGCGGCCCACGGGCCCCTTGTAGCCCGTAGTAGCTTTTTATCGGCTCGTTTGCTCATAAACAATATAAAATTATTTCAAGAGAAAAATCAATGGTACGGAACTCCGTACAGACTTTCTCGCTCTACTGTTTGAAAATGGAGGTGTTTATTCAAAACTCGTAATATACGTGGAACGAAATAATATACATTAGCAAAACCAAGCATAAATTGCACTATACTTATGTAAAACATTTTTTGATTCCCGGTTTTAAGTTTTGTAAGTTTATTTTTAAAGAACTAATGTCCTCAATAATGTATTTGGACCAATAAAAAATATCAATATTTGATCCACAAGAGTCAACAATTCGTATTAAAATTTCTACTTCCGGTTAAAATTTTCGACATTTTTTTAGGGGTTGTACATCTTCAGGTCATCGCATTGCTATTAAATTCTTCATTTATAAATTTTAACCAATAAAAAAAACGTAAATATTGACTATTGATTCTAAAAAAGAAGAGAGATCATTGTTGTACAAACATTTCTCCCATGAGGTTTAAGGAAAAATATCATAAATTTTTTGAGAGATTTACTTATATTTAATTACTCTATGGCATTGTAGAATTGTTGCGTTAAAGCTTAAGTAGTATCTCTCTACAAATAAAGCCCACAAAATTGAATTAATATATTTGCCAATATCTCATATACTGTTGGTTTTATAAAAATATATTTCAAATAAAAGTTTTTTTTATTTTTGATAGTACTAAAGTTTTGCAATGATAAGTTATTTATTATCTCAAATTGTTACGTAGATACGGAAATTTCCGCTTCTATAAAGAACTCTAACAGGCATTTTCATGGGAAAATGAAAATATGCAGTTTATTTATGATCTTAATCAACGCGTAGGTACGAATTTTAATCAAAATCTTTAAAGCCGATTTTGGGCAAATCAATTATTTCCCTTTTCGTTTTTTATTAATCTACTCTTAATTATAGGGTTACACAGACACACAGACAGACGTCATTGCAAAAACCGCTTTTTAAGGTTCGGGGGGTCATGAGACGTCGATATCCATCAACATTTCGGGCTAGATTTTTTTTTTCGCAATACTTTATCTCTAGTGTTTGAAAAGTTAAAAAATATATATATTTGAGTATAGCACGAAAGTTATTCGTTTTATAAAAATATATTTCGAATAAAATATTTGTGTTATAAATAGAGCTACATAATTTCAACAATAAGTAATTTTATATCTCAAATAGTTTCGGAGATATGATAAAAGATGAGAATTTACGCATCAGATCAGAGCCCTTAAAGTCATTTTGCCAAAATATAGCGTATCCACTTTATTTAGAATATTTATAAATGTTTTGAAATGAAATTTAATCAAAATGGTTATAGCCAATTTTTAGAAAATCGACTTGTTCTCCTTTTGCCCTTCAGTAAACTACCCTTAATTTTAGGGCTAGATATCCAATTCCAAAAACCACTCGGATCAACCCTACTAAAACCCTAGATACCAAGTGTTAGCGAGGATCGGTAAAACAGTTTAGGCTATAGTCGGAGGTACAGATAGACAGATAGACAGACGGAAATTCAAAAACCACTTTTTCGGATTCGGGGAGTCATGAAACGTCGAGATTCATTAAAATCTATAGTTATATTTTTTTGACAATTGAAAAACTTACTCTACCTGTAAGGTAGCAAGAAAGTAAAAATGAAATAATCAACTAATAAAATAAATAAGTATTTTATGTTATTTTCTAAACTATTATTGCCTTTTGCATGAAGAAAATGTTTACGTTTTAGTATAAAAATGTACTTTTCCCCACCAAATGACAACTCTAGTAGACAAGACAAATCGCAATATCTCCTGCTATGACAAATCTAAAAATAGGGGAAAAAAATACAACAGAAAACATACTTACCGTAAAATCCTAATCCTTAGTGTATAGCCAACCAACAAGAGATAGAAACTTTACCCCTCAGGCATTAAATGATGAAGACTCCTGATTTAGAGTTTACTATGAACTTTGAAAAAATAAGGGGCACACTAGAAAAAGTTCCGTCTCGGTCCGAAGAGTACTTTTTGAGTTTACTGGTAACAAACAAACAGAAAATCGATCGTTCAGAAAGATCTAGGGTTTTATTATTTGTACAGTAATACCTCTAATGTGTTAGGGATGAGGAAGGTTGAAATTATAGGAAACGTACCCGCATTTACGTGTGAGTATAATCGAAAGCCGTTTAGGATAAACCACTTGGCCATATATTTGATCAAATAACAACTGACTAAACGTAAATATATTAGATTTTTTATTTTTTTTTAGTTTTAATGCTAGTTAGGTAAGGCCCACACCAATGGTATGCGGTAAACAAATCAAGCTCATTTCGTCTGGTTTGCCGGTAATGGGGAGTTCAGGGTTTGAGTCACGTCAAGTTGACACGTGGATGGTTCTTCTTAAGTGGTTTACTGCTATTTCTTCACAAAAACGGTAGACTTACTCCAAATTCTACCTTCCTCATCTGTATCTCATTAACATAATTCATATATTATATGTGCGCAGCACTAATTGATGATAAAGTGAGATAAAAGAAACAACTTTTTTATGGCATACTGATCTGTTTAGGTTAAGCTGTGACAAACAAGGTAAGGTATAAATAAGAACCTTCCAAATCTAATTATCTTAATTGTTAAGGGATTAGAAAGTTATAATGCATTGGAAATGTATTCAAATTTAAATGTAAAAAAGACTGGAAAATCACTTAGTAAAAAAACACATAGGTACACTGCGGGATTTGAATCCCCACCTTCCCATCACCTGTAAACCAGACTAGGGGAGCTCGACGTTTATTCAGCCTACTCACCGTTGCCTGATACACAGTTGATGCTTAAAGTTAAAGAATCTATTTATTAATGGCTTTAATTATATTTACTAAATGTAAATCCAGAACCTGTTTTCTTTTAGTAAACAGCGGGGCTTCGTGACGCACGTGTTACTTGAACAAAAAAAATATGATATTGTAATAGGATATTTTGTTTCCCCTTACCCTTTTAACCTATGATGGATTAATGTAAAAGAAAAGTATTTTAACTAACACTTTCCTGTTCTTTGTTGACACTTTAAACTTTTTCTTTGCCTGTTTTTAACTCACTAACACGGCGATGAATTGAAATGATAAAGCGGCTGGAAGGTCCCAAATTAATTTGATGAAAGGGCTATGGGGATCTAGAAAGATAGGGTTGTGTGTGGTAGTTGATTGGCTTTACTGGGTAGGTTCTAAAACCACGGTATGATTCCGTTCTCATTGTATGGAGCTGTAGGTCATTTCGAGCTAATTTCAGACGTATGATAACTATTTATGTGTTAAAGAAAAAACGGCCATATGCATTCATATATTTAATGTTATAACTGTCTTCTTTTTATTCTCATCTAATGTATGCAAGCTCTAACTATAGACAAAGCTATAGCATTTGATAACACATTTCTATGAAACTGTATACAATAGATACTATATAAGCAACGGATGATACAGCATTTTTTTATTCGTTGGTTTCCCACTCGCCTTCCACACAAAGTTGTGTACATTTCTAGAGCTGAGGAACGGTAAAATTGAGAGGAAATGTTTCCAATTTTGTATGGAAAACCCATTAGTAAAACCACTCTCAAATCATATGTCCAGGCTTCAAACCATGACCTCTCCATAATGTATAAACTAGAATAGATGAGCCTGACATTTATTTTATTTATCCACCATTGCTTGTACCAGTAAATATTACATATAGGTCTATAATTTCAACAAATATGTTATTATTAAATTCTATCAATTTTATAATTAAAGCTATATAAATAAAATTAAAATTATATACATACCGGGTTAAGTTGAAACACCAGAATATCTAAAAACCGAAGTATTTTAGAAACAATTGTTTCGAACAAAAGTTTTCTTTGTTTTAGGGAGGGAGGGAAATAACATCAGTAGTATTTTATTTTGAACGAAAGCCTCTGAACTTTGTAACGGAATTTTATTCTACACAAACGAACAAACTGTTGACCGACACTTTTTTAATTTGACATTAATTTTTTACAATACTGTTTTAGCTTGTATTTTGTTATAACAATTTGTATTATGATTTTTATTAAGTGTTGTTATTCTTCATGACGTTAAATGCAGTATTATTTATAAGATTAGGGTAAATGTTAATAAGGTTACCTCACAAAAAATCCTGAGATGTGATGAGAGATTTTGAACAATCATTTAAGTAATTGTATAAATAATATTGCATTTAACATAATGAAGAAAAATATAATGCAATAAAAAGTTCTTACATAAAAATTGTTATAAAAAAGATCAAAAATATGTTTTTAAATGTATGTCAAATAAAGTTTCACGCAAAAGTTGTTTGCTATTTTGTGTAAAATAGTGTACTGTTCAAAATTAGGAGATTTGTTGTAATAAAAAAAGTTGACCTTAAAATAACCCCGAAGACGTTGACCAAATCAAAATAGCTAGTGATGCTAGCTTTCCCCCTCGAAAGCCCATTTTTTCTAAAACGATTAATTTTTTTCGAGATATTCTAGTGTCTCAACTTAAATTCCTCAACCTATATAACTATATATATAAATACATTAAATAGTTTTATTTTAACAAATTCTAATTTGGATTCTAAATTCGAAAGAAAATTTTAGATTCGGGTTCGAGAAACAAAGGATTCGGGCCAACCTAACTTAAATGCTATATATAGAGTGAAGTGAGGCATTTTAAGTTGAATTAGTTAAAGTAAAATTTTAAAATTGAACTTTTAAAAGAAAGATCTAGCGCCACTTACAAAATTGATACTATTTATTTTATATGCATTACCTTTTTTATTTGTATATCAATAATTACTTTCTTACTCTATAGCAGGGGTTTCCAACTTGTAAGGGCTCGAGGGCCACAGTGGAAGCCTTAGGCATGATTGCGGGCCGCACTTTAAT
>CABFOV010004921.1:19308-47597 GCA_902141375.1 Timema poppense | reverse complement strand
ATCAACTCTCTCACTCCCGGCCCACCTAGCTGGGAGCCAACTGGCCAGACACTGTTACAAGCTTGTTGACCAGTCTATCAACCTTTTCATTCCGAACCCACCCAGAACAGTCTATCATCCCTCTCACTCCCCCCTACCCCCCAGCTGGAAGCCTCTCACTCCCCCCCATCCCCCACCAACTGGGAGCCAACCAGCCAGACCCTGTTCCAAACTTGTTGACCAGTCTATCAACCCTCTCACTCCGAGCACACCCAGACCAGTCTATCAACCCTCTCACTCCGAGCACACCCAGACCAGTCTATCAACCCTCACGCTCCGAGCACACCCAGACCAGTCTATCAACCCTCTCACTCCCCCCTACCCCCCAGCTGGAAGCCAATCGGTCAGTCCCTGTTCCAAGGCTGAGTGGAACCCACAAGGTAGGCAAATTGTATTGTGCATCACTGCCTTGTTAGTAATCAAGATAGGTCAAGAAAGAGATGGGAAGAGCAGATAATATAAAGTGTTCAAGTGAGAGTATAAGAATGGAAGAAATTAAGAATGGTGGAAGAATAGAGGAAGATGTAGGCATTTTATTAAACTGACCCGGCCACAGGCTGGAAACACTTTATGATGATGGTTCATCATAAGGTCAGCGGGCCGATTAAATCATGGATATGGCCGCAAGTTTGACATGCTTGACTTAGAGGAATGATTATAATCAAGGTTGTCTAGCTCTATTTCTTATATTCTAGATTTCACTTGTATTGAAAGAATCTTACTACATTTTAAACCTCGAAACCTAGTTCTTCAATATCAGTAAATGAAAGTTCTAGCGCTTAACCCGATAGCACTATTCAGAATCAGGTAACTTTTGATTGTGATCATTATCACTTCTTTTTCTGTTTCACTTTAGTAGCTTCATATTGAAAGAGTACTAGATATACCTTTTGTGTTCTAATGATCTTGTGTAAATCAATCATGGTGGTTTTGTTTAAGTATGTTTTTTTTATCATCCACACTTTGTAGATTTTTTTTTCAAATAAATGCTAACTACCTAAAATAAATAAATATAAAAATAACTTATGTTTAAATGTGCATCAAAGAATTTAAATTGTAAATTTTAAATAAATTTTAAATTGTACTTCTTTTTCTGTTTCATTTTAGTAGCTTAATATTGAAAGAGTACTAGATATACCTTTTGTGTTCTAATGATTTTGTGTAAATCAATCATGGTGGTTTTATTTAAGTATGTTTTTTTTATCATCCACACTTTGTAGATTTTTTTTCTAAATAAATGCTAACTACCTAAAATAAATAAATATAAAAATAACTTATGTTTAAATGTGCATCAAAGAATTTAAATTGTAAATGTTGAACAATTGGAATTCATCATCATCATCATCATCATCATCATCAACTGTTTACAAACTTTTCCCAGGTCAATTTAGTAAATTCCCTCCATCTTTCTTTCCACCATTCTTCCTTCTTTTTGTGCTTCCGTTCTTCTCCTCTCACTTGCATACTTGGTTATCTGCTCCTCCCATCTCTTCTTTGTGGACTCTTTCATACATACTTCATCTCCATAATTTTCCTTAGGACTCTTTTATTTTTCCACCCTTACCATCTTGTAATTTGAATTGAGAAACAAAAAAAAAAGAAGTAAAAATTGAAGAATTGAAATTGTGACTAATTGTAGTCTCATAAAATTAATCCTCTATGATCTTATTTAAACATTACCCCATTTGTTATTATCTTAAATATAGCACTGTATATTGCAACCTTTTTGGGCTGTAGTAGGGGTGTATGAAGCTTTGAAACTTTGACTTGGCTTCAAAACAAATATGAGCTTCGTCTTCGCTTGGAAGAAATTTTCTGCTTCGAAGCTTCACCGCTAAAAATATTAACAGATCAAATACTCCCTTTATGGTCATTTATTTCCATTCTGAGCTGCTGTGTACATTATAAATTAATATTAAAGAATCTGAATTGAATTGTGATTTGTAATAGTAACTTAATTTATCGGAATAAAATGAAATATTACAAACAATTGTGCAATAAGAACTTTTACAAGTAATATTAATATTTTACAAATAACCACAATATATTTTTTCAAGCATAAATCTAATAAAAAAAATTTGAACCTCGATTCAGCTTCGAGAATATGTAATACATTCAATTCTAGTTCGCTTAGAATTGTAAAAGTAGACTTGGCACACCCCTCAGTTATACATATACACAAATGTATTCATCATGTCAAATGTGTTAGGGATGTTGAATTTAGAGAAAGTGAGCCCACATTTGCGAGAAGGGAAAGTGTGAAACCATTCAGACAAATCATCCTCAAGACACCTGATTGTGATTCAAATCTTGATATCCATGTCACCGGCAGTTCATTCTTTCGTGAGACTGACGCCTTGGTCCATTCAACCAGCGTAGCAGGTCATTTTGTAATTAGTTCAGGATGTTCAGGCAAGCGACGTATTGGCTTTAAGGCGCACTAAACTATTATTCTTGTATTACAGGAATGTTGTGACGGGAGAACACTACAGGTTTGTCAGCATGTGGATGGCTCGCACTTCCTACCTTGCGGCTTTCTTCATTATGCTTGTCTTTGTGAGTAATTTGCATTATCAATTTCTATACGAATAACCTTTGGGAGCACCTGAAAACATATTATTCATTCACTGATGTTAACTCACCATGGTGTTAGCCCGTTGAGTGGCCATAGTATGCTGGCAAAGATAGTGCCAACTTCTGCAGATAGAGGGTATCATGTTGTTAGCATAACGGATCCTCCCTCAGCCCGTTAATCTCAGTTTTATAGACACAACCCTTACATTTTTCATTCAAGCCAACTGCTTTACAGAGAAATCTGGAAGCACCGAGGATTGAACCCGGCACCTCTAGATCTGTAGCCAGAGGAACTATTGACCACTAGATCACAGAGGCAGTCATTGTCAACCGCTGTAAACATAATTTTTATTTTCTTTTTAAAACCATATGGTTAATCAAAAGAGTTATCAAAAACTTGTAATAACACCTCCATAAGAATTAGTGACTTACTGTGCAATTGACTCTTTTACCAATTTTCTTTACCCCCTTTTGTGTTTTTTGGTTCCTCTTTTAGGAAGTTATGTTGCATGTTTCAAAGCGATGGTAATGACAAGGAATAAAATAAGCCCTAATAAAGCTATAAGGTTGGATGGAGTAGAGCTGAGAAAAGTACAGAAGGTAGGGAGGGTTGTTCTATAGGTGTGTTAGAGATCTGTTATGGAGAAGAGGACAGCAGAGGTAGTTGTTCTATAGGTGTGTAAGAAACCTGCTATGGAGAAGAGAAGTTCCCTTGAAGTGTAAGGAAGTGTTTTAAAGGGCGTTCTTTGTACCCGTTGTAACATATGCAGTAGAAACATGGACAATGAATTTAAGAGGGACTAGGAGAGTGGAGGCCATAGTAATTAAGTTTGTGAGGTGCATGTTAACTGTCACAAGGAGAAACAAAATTAGGAACACTTCTTGGGAAATTTCAATGTTTCTAATTATTGCCTAAACTAATTACTTTAGAAGTATTATACTCACACTTATCTTTTTATAACTGGTCATCATAAATATACAGTGATGAACCCTCAAATCCCTAAGGATATTCAAGAATTCGAGAAAATTTCAGATTCGAGACGCAAATTTTCAAAATAAATATATATTTTTCAATATTCTAAGTGATATTTGTTTTATGTTCCTAATACCGCTTATTGGTGGTTTAGTACGATTTACAATTACAGAATGAACTTAACAACCAGACACCAGACTAGTAATTTAACACTTAACTGAATGTACTATAAGAAAGAATGTTAACATTTAGTTAAATCTGTATTTTCTTTTATTCTCTTATATTTATATTTCCTCCTATGTTCATAATTTTTTCCCAAGATTTGAGATTCAAAGATAATTTGGAGATTCATATTCAAGATTTGTATTAGTAATATAGTAGATTTGACCCGACATTATAAATAAATGTATATTTAAAATTTAGAAAGTCATACAAAATATTAGTTAAAATAAAAAGATTTTATTTTTTGTACAAGTGCAGACAGATATGGGTTGGATTGACGTCATTAACCACCTCCATATAGTCAGGTTTGCCATATTTATTTATGAAGTAAAGACAGCTTTTTAGTAGCGCTCTTTTGTAAATAATATTTTAAGTACCGTGACACCACAAAAAAAGAAACACTGGAAGCCATACAAAGTATGAACTATGCTATTTTCATTGTAAAAACCATATCGTGTTCATTCTCTTTAATGAGTTAGTTTCTCTCCACCTTTTTTTTACTGTCTTCAAAATGTAACAAAATACCCCAAAATGGGAATAGAGGTTTTCCTTAAAGAGATATAAATGATTATTTTCATGATTTATTATTTCAATAGTTTCAAAAATTGTGGTTAAAATATCAGAATCTAGAAAAACAAGAAACAGGCACATCTCCAATATTTTCAAATTTTTTTTAGCCGTTAAACACTTTGAATATTTAAAAAAAATATTTTTAGAAATTTTTAAAATATATATCAATATTTTCACATTTCTATTAAGCTCACTTGTGATTTGGCGTCATGTTTAGAATATTGCGCTGTACCCTTAAAATACATTGGGGCCTCTCTCACTTCAAAATGGAAGGGATTTTTGTGTTGTACTTGAGCTTGACAAATGGGTGGGTGACGCGTGTAAGGTTGTGACCTCAGGATCATTGTCAATAGCTGACATTACTGGTTCTATCTACCTCCTTCCCCCTCCATCATTGCAATCATAATTTTGATATATTGTGCGAGCCCCGAGAGGTAATTGATACTTCTCCACAAGCTACCCTCATCTCGGGTTCAAGCACTTAAGCGGAAAAAGGGTATAATACACAATTAGATACACTCTAGGGTGCTCATCATAATATTATGGTGGGTGAACAAAAACAAAGAATAAAATAGTTATATAATATAATAATTAATAATAATATAGTATAATACTAAGTATAGAGTCTGACACCATAGTTCAGTCTGAAGCATGTCTATCTACTGAACTAAGGAAGGGTTCCAGGTTCGATTCCTGGCATGTCAGAAACATGTATCATTGGTTAACTGTGGGTTTACCTTTTCACAGCAAAGGATTAACGACTGGGGACTGGATGTTGTGCCTGTCCTAGTCTTAAGTTAGATTAAAAGACCTATTAAGCTACGACGTGCCTAGCAAGCTGGTAGTGGAAAATATATGGCTTGAATAAAAAATTGACCACGGGCTGGAAACTGTAATTAATGTAAAAATACAACTAGATGTAGCATAATAATATATATATTAATAAAATACTAGGGCTGTCAAATTCAATTCCTCGATACACTCGATTCTTACTGATATTGAAAGAATCGATCTTAATATTACAATTCTCGCTACTCGATTCTTAGTTCTCAATAAAACTGGCGACAAACAAAACGACAACATTCAAAATAAATAATAATTGATAATATTTCATATTAACTTAGTTGCTGTTTCACTTAAATACCGACCAATTGTAAATATACCATAATCTTCCAAATATATTATGATCCCTAATATAATATGACCCTAACATTTTGAGGTGTTCTACATGAAAAATAAATGGTCTATAATATTATTTGACTTGCCATTATGACAATATCAAGAGGTAAAAAAAACTTAATAACTATAACAAATTTTTTTTAAAAGTTAAAGTTAAGTGAGACTCAGAATATATGAATCGATTCTAAACAAACAATTGATATATAATACATAAATTAGAATGGAAATTTTCTGTGATATATCTATATATATATATCATTAATTGATATATCTCAATGTGTATATCAAAAGCAATAATATTCCTATTGAATTAAAATGGCTGCTCTTTTGCATTTATATTCTTTGTCACTTTTCAATTGCTAATGTTTTATTTATTTATGAATAAGAAAAGTTTAGTAAAAATAGAACAATCAACATAGTTAATAAAAATGGAGCAAAAACGTTATATTTATTTTGAATCAATTGATTATCAATATATCGTTGCCAAAACTTCATCACTAATTTCTGGCGAGCTAACGTGATCAGTTATGGTGGATGACTTGAAATTTTGGTAACGTGTGAAATATGTTCTTCTTTCCGTCATAAAATCCGCAATTTATTGAATCAATTTTGAGTTTATTTGAATTTTTTGTTTTGAAGACTTTTAGTGTGTTTAATACATACCTATTATATTGTGAGATTAAAGTTTCAAGCGACCATGCTCTTGCAATGGTCGAGTCCAAGTTTTGCATTGAGAGGAGAGTAGGGTATCAGCCACATTAGATTTTCTATTCAATAATGCATGTAATAATAACGAAAAAAGGAAATGTTCCAAGAATCGGAATCGAATTGTAACGTGTTGATTAATTTTTAACACATAAACGCAATGAAACCCTATAAAAGGTTAAAACTATTACTACCAGATCAAATAAGTTCTAATAATGTGTGACAGATATAACCTCACTGCGACATCACAAGCGGGAGACGCCCAATTCTCATCAAAAGTTGCGCTAGCGAACAAGGCTTGGGAGACCAACACATCTAACACCTCTGCCAGACAACGAGTAAATGAGAGAGGCTTCATTCCAGAAGATATCAACAGTCATTGGCTAGAGCTAATGGTTGGCTAGCGGGATGTCTGATAATTACCACCCCCTCTTCGTACATGGAGAAAACCGTGCCAAATTGGTATAAATAGGCCTGTCTTTGGTTCACGTATATCTATTCTATTGTAACAACTTGAGGGAGGAACTGCTAGAAGATATTCACGAGCATCAACTAGGAAGATGTACTGAAGGCCGCGATGGTTGAGACGTCTGTCTCACCTCACTGCAGAGCAAGATACTCTAAATATTGAAAGATGTTGTAATATTTTGTTGAGCCTTGAGCTCTATTGTTCAATGTCCATATGACGTAGTTTTTGTATATCAATACTGCTCCCCGCAATAAAGGTGGAAGGAAGGAATCTGAGGAGGAGTCGAACGGTTAGGTATCTGGGAGTCACATTTGATGAAAATAGGAATTTTACGGCGCACATTGAGGAAGTGACAGGGAGAGCACAGAGAGTAATGAATAAAATATTGAGCATTGGGCAGAGGTGGTTCCATCTGCCTATGCGAGTAATTAAACTATACCATCATGCGATCTTGCTCTCCATTGTGGGTTATGCGGCATGTGTCTGGGCCCATAGGTTAAACAATGTCGTGCCAGCTAGGGCTGTCAGTAGCATTCAAAGGAATGTCCTCCTGAGACTTTCGGGGGCCTATCGGACTGTGGCAATGAACGCGTTGTGTGTGGCCCTGGGTATCTGGCCGTTGGATCTCCTAGTAAGAAAAAAGACGATTGGCTACTGGATGAGGAGGAATAAGTTGGACAGAGTAAAGATACTCACCTCACCGGAGGTGGAAACATCCGCTGATGCAGAAATCTCACTGTGGAGGAAATGGCAAAGATGCTGGGAGGATAGTGAAACTGGAAGGAGAACGTATCAACTCTTTCCTAATGTGATTGAAAGGGTTGATAATGTGCACCTGGAACCTTCCCAGGGTCTAGTCCAGTTCATCACAGGGAAGAGACCACACCCAAAATCCTTATGGAGAATGGGGCTGGTCGAGTCGGAAGCGTGTGAGATTGGTGAAGTGGGTACTCCGGAGCATGTGGTATTAGAGTGTGCCCGAACGGCGGAGATCAGAAGGCCGAACCAGCAAGAAGTGCAAGGAAGATTGGTGGGAGGAGTACTAAGAGACCCCACTAAATGGAGATTCCTGGACAGACTAGCTACGGAAGCGACAGAAAGGGCCAAGACTGAGTATAGAAGGGTTTTAAGGGAAAGAAGAAGACTGAGACAAAGAGACAACAGGAGGAGGGTCAGATTAGGGGGGAGGGGGAGACCAGTGACAGTGAGAGTGACAAGGAAAGGGATAATGATGAGGAAGTGGAAGGTGATGAGAGTGGGGAAGCGGGGCTGGGGTGGATGGTGGTGTAGCCTGAGCGGGAAGCGATCGAAGTGGTTAAAGTTGGCAGGTTGCTCGTGAGGGGTGAAATGGCAACCTTTTATGGGAAATAAGCTAGGATGCCGGGAGGTTGCAAGTAAGGTAAAAATCATACTGGGATGCTAGGTCAGCTGATGAATCCGGAGGGGTTTTGTGGTAACTCATGGTACCCTGAAGGATCAGCATTCCAGCTGAGTACAAGGAAGGGCAGAGGATAGTTGTAATAGACGCAGAGGGGTATCCCATGGCTGGAGATCCATCCTCTTGGTAACAAGAGGAGTGAGATCAGGTCTAGAAGGGGTCCTCTGCATCAAGATGTAGATAGGCGGCTGCCCCGCAGCCCCCTTGTACCATCGGGGCAAATGGATTACCCCGTAGTGCTCAAGGGAGCAATGTATTTAGTATTAGGTTAGGATTGAGGTAATAGGGACTGAGAAGGGAGGGTATAATAAAGGGGGTAGGTTAGGAGAAATAAGCTTACAACTATCTTAAAAGGGTGGGACACAGAAGTGGTGATGCTATGAAGTAGACAGAGCACTAACTCCAATAGGGCGCCTCCCCAGGTGGTGGATAGGGGGATGCCTGCCTCCGCTGGGTTCTCTGTCTGGGGGAGTGGCCAGCGGGGGAGGGTACCGGGGAAGTAATACACCTGGGGCGGACCAACTGGAAGGAGAGTAAGTTTGTTTTCTCAAAATGTAGATTAAGTGCTAAACCTTTTAGATGTAAATAAAATGGAAACAACTGATATAAGTAAATTGTGAAAAGTTTCTGAATAAAACGGCCTGGATTTAAAGTTGTAAGATGCCAGGCCGATAAATAGCAAAATAAATAAATATAGTAAATATCATTACTGCCGACTTGTTTTCCTATGCCCATATGGCATAGTTTATAGCTTTATGCACTACCTTTATATGTCTATTAGGCTTAGTTGCAAATATAAAGGTCAAGATTAGACTCCTTAGACTATATGACTTCTGTGCTGGCGGCCAGGGTTCAATCCTCGGTCGCGGCAAAGATTTATCTGATAACCAAATCCTTCCTTCACCTCTGACAAGACATCTTGTGAATGTGGGGAATGCCAGGCCTCCACCGTGGTTCGGATTCCACGTTATCTCACAATCACCCTACCATTACACATTAGCATAAGTGCGTATAACCCGAGCGGGTAGTAAGACGCGGTGCTAATAATAATGGAGGCTACCAGGTTATCTATTGCTATGTTTCGCGACCTAATTGGATCTGTAACTGACACTTCTTTCTGATGTGTCTGTATGAACTGGTATGTGGTGTGCAACCTGTGGAAGTGCTACTTGTCCATAGTAGTGGCCCGGGGGGTTTTGGTCCATTGTGTAGGGTCCTCTTGTTGTACCTTTAATGTTAGTAAAAGATTATCACTATTTTGTCTAGTAATATTGTCCCGTTCATAAGATAACAGAATAAAGATTGCTCAGTCAGTACTAATTAAGAAGAGTCTGGTCAGAATGTCAGTAGCATCCAGTTTTCTGGTAGTTCGCCTTGTACTGGTTGTAAAATTATAGTTTTGCTTCTAGGAAGTTCGTTATAATGTCTAACTCTCTATAGAGTTAGCTCATGCTAATTGCCTCCCATGTAGCTCCTTAAATTAAGGCTAAATTTTTATGGCTTAGTTCTTTATAATGTTTATTATGTGCAGTAGCTGGAAGCTTCAGTCAGCAGGCAGGAGAAAAATCATGTATAGTAAATTTGTAATTAGATTTGATTACCGCCAGTAATTCATATTACCGTGGAGTTGTTGCCTTTCACCTCAATTGATAAATTAGTATTTGTCCTGCTTTAACGGTTTTCAAGATTTATTATTTACACCTATGACCTATTAGTGCGAGTTATAGGGTGTACCTGGGTGCTTCACACCTGATACTCTTTTGTCAAGCTATTTATATAATCATATCCGTTCATAATCTTAAGTTTAAACAATGGATGGCGTCAATAGTTTCAAACTGTAATACTATGTACTTCCTATTGACTAGTTTGAATATTAATAAACCGATTGTTAAACTTGTAAACTATTCTCATTCTTTGTTCCTTGTAATCAACATTTGTAAGTACTACAGATGTAGAAGAATCAAGGTTGAACTTAAGAATTGGAACTTAGAATCAGAATCGAGAAAAACAGGTATCGGGACACCTCTAATTAATGCTGTTATATAAATTAAGTTATTATTATTATTTTTTTATATCAATTTCAATTACCATAAGATTATTTTACTTGTAGGCATTTAACCCTCATGATCGAATAAATGGTGTATTTGACTTCATACAAATTTTTAATTTGTTTCAGACCGTCTCAATCTCTATGCTACTGAGGTATTCTCACCATCAGATCTTCGTCTTCATTGGTGAGTTATTTCAATTTGACTCGGTCTAATGGTCTTGTTTACTGTTGAAGTATTCTTGTTCCTTCACAGCGATTGATACATTGTTATAATATAGATGTAGTACAGCATTGTTAGTTAATGGCGTCAACTCAGGGGCAGGCCTGTCCTTAAGGTTCACATGGGCCGGGCCCCACCATAAGTTTTCCAACATTTTTCATATACAAATGATTTTTTCTTTCTTTATATTCATTCTATAAAATATGAAAAAAGTGGAACACCATTCTCTACATGCAGGGAATTATTGGATTCAAGTCAAAATTACCAATTTTGCAAGAAAAACGGGAAATCAAAGGGTTAGGAGAACATCAGCCTAGTAACATTACATTTATGCAGGTAGATGGCAAGGAAAAAAACACTTTTTTAAATGTTTTGTTTGGTAAACAATAATTACGGTTAGCTGTGAGTGAAGAAAAACAGAGTTTATTTTGTTTTTATTGTTTATTATTTGGTGGTGAGGGGTTGTGGACAACGGTAAGCCGTAACCATAAGCAGTAACAATCTTAAATATTTAAGTAAAATAATTTAAAAAATATGACAAATATGGAATTCATTTGGAAAATATTGCATCATAGATAGATTCCATGGTCAAAATTTCATTCCCAAAAGACAATGACCAGGTGTAAAAAAATAGGCATATATTAAGCAGATTAAGATTAGTTAAAATACTGTGGTACTCATGAACTGTCATTAAGAGACAGATACACCCAACTTTTGTACAAGTAATGTCATCACTTTGTAATTTTAATTCAAAACCTGCATTCTTGAAGATTTTTTTAGTGTTTTTTTTTAATCCTGGTGATTTCTAAAAATCAATCTTAAATGAACTATGATTATAGAATTCAATGTAAAATATTATTTATGATAAAGATATTAAAAAAAAATTATTGTGAAATATAACACTTTTATTGAATATATCTGTAAAGATTAGTTAAAGTGGAAATTGTCAATTTAACATTAACGTTACAGTTACACTATGATAATAGAATTTAATTTAATATATAAACACATGGTGAGAAAAAATCACTATCGGTAAGCTTTGATCTGGCCCCACTAAAAAATAAAGATCATGCTCCGCTATTGTGTCAAATAATATTTAAATTGACAAACACTCAAATTTGGGAAGAATATAATTATTTGGGGCATGCATAGCTTCAAAATGTAAAAGATAAAGATCAAATTTCCTTCGCTTTGACTTAAACACACACACTAAAAAAAACTTCATGGCATCAGCTCGCAATTTGCCGCAGTTTGTTGGCGAAGGCAATGCCATACTCTGCGGATAAAGGATGTCATGTCATTACAATGAACCCTTCTTCTGTTAATCTCAACTTTCTAGATCACAGTTGCTATTATTTCATTCAAGTAGCTCCTCATTTGTCCTCATGAAGCTGAGTTTGACCCCGTTACAGAACCACTGCTTCACAAATAAATCTGTAAATGGCAGGGACTGAACCTGGGTCCTCTGTATCTGTATCCAAGAAATCTGACCATTAGACCACAGGGGTGATTTGACACCCACAATAACCAACACATCAACACATTAAAGAAAGAAGAAATCTCTCACTAAATATGACATATCGTCACCTGAGAATGCAAGTGTTCTATCTCCAAAATGGTTAAATTTGAGATATTTGGTGTTAACGTTTATTTAGAATGCATATGATCCACCTGTGGTGAAATTGAGACTATTAAATAATTACTAAAGAATATACAAGCTCGAGTTGTCACCTAGTAACATTGGTTTTATACACAAGGTCAAACTTCAATGCTCTTTTACACAAAAGGGAAAAATTGGACATAGAACACTTGCATTCTCGGGTGACGATATTTCAACATATAATCATTTTTATAACAGCTATTAAGCAGTATTTTAACACTGACCACTGGTTAAATAATTTCTATCATGTAAGCCGAGATACATTTAGATATGTTGTCAGTATAAAATAATATAGGGTGCTTTGTTTTTTGTCTAAACCTCTCTTCACCTTTTTTTCTTTTCCATCCATTTCTGTTTCCAAACTATGACCTGGGTCAGTTTTTTATTCAAACAACATATTTTCCACTACAGCTTAATAAGCCTGTCGTAGCTTCTTATACCTTATAATATAACTTAAGACTAGGGCAGGCTTAACATCTAGTCCTTGGCTATTAATTTATCACTGTGAAAGGTTAAGCCCACATTTCGCCAATGATAAATTTTTCGGCCATGCCAGAAATTGAACCAGACACACTTAGCTTAGTATACAGACATGCTCCTGACTGAGTTAAGGTGTCAGATTAATTTTAAAACTCGTTTGTATTGTTAAATAAGGTTAACTAATGATTTCAATTGGTTATCCGCATTTATAAATTTGGTAAATTATAAAGATTTAATAAATAGTATTAAATATAAATACATGTATGTATACTTTTCAATAAATATATCGACTATTTATGTTTCTCATTTGGTCCAAAACTGTTCAAAAACCGACAATAGAGGTAAAAAAAACCCCAACTCAACTCATCTTAACCATTACTGACCGAGGTTGCTGGTAATTTTGTTTTATAAAAAGGGGTCACAAACAAATAAAATAAACTTTCGATTAGATGACCTTTATCTATTGTAGCACTAGTTTTTCTAGCATTTTGGTTTAGTTTTTCAAGAGTAGTGGGCATGCCTGGGGTGCAAAAAACATTTCCTCCTCCACCCTTTATACATTTTATGAAATACTTTACTATAAACAGGACTACAATCCAATGTTCTTAGCAAGGGCCATTTGGAAATTACAATTATTTCTTTCAGTCAACATTTATAATATTGTAATGTTGGGACTTAGTTACAAACTAATTATAGCAATTTGTTTTGATGAGTGAGTAAATAATAGGACACGAGTGCTGACGCCCAAAATGTCTTGTCCGCATTCCTTTTGGCAATCAGGCCAAGTTATAGTATAAATAGTATTATTTTCTGAGCTAACGGGGCTGACAATTTACCATCGGCTTTAGTGGTCACTCTGCCCATTTTGGGGGCTATGTGAGCTAGGACGCTGGACCATCAATACCGTATGCTGAGGGGGGGAGGGGGGCTATCGTGCCAAAGGTACTGGGGTTCATAACCGTCTAGACCACCTAGTGTGTCAGTCAGGCCATTGGTTAAGCATTCCCTACTATACCTTGTTCTCTCACTAGCTCCTGAGTAAGTCTTTTCAAATCCTCTTTATATCTTTATGGTAAATTCTTAAGAACATCATATTTTATAGTAGAGAAAAGTAGTACAATAACACCCTAAAAACCAAAGTGGTACATCAATTGGGAACCCACAGATTCATATATCCAGTCACCACCCTTATCCTCGGCCGCAACACATCCTGACAGATTAGGCCCACAAAAGGGGGAGTGACATTACTATAATATTATTATTATTTTATAAGTATTAATATTACCTATCTAAAGTGACTTGACATATGAATATGTGAAACTATATCAAGTAACATTTCTAGCTGTCATATAAGGTTCTAACTATTAACATTGGAATGTATAAACATACTTACCTCGCTTGTTAAATCCAGATCCGATTTTTGATAGGGCTTAGCGTTTAGCCACAAGAGACCCCCAAAGAAAGGTCCGCACCGACTTTTAAAGTTGCTCCCCCACTTTGAACTTTTTTCGAGAGTTAAAAATGAATTTTTTAAATTTTTTGGAATTTTCCTGTCAATCACAGGCTAGAAGCTATAAGTTTGCCAAATTTCAAGTTTCTAGCTCATCTGGAAGTGGGGTAAACATTAATGTCAGTGAGTGAGTCAGCCATGTGGCTTTATAATAGTATAATTACTAGTACTTGGCTTGTGGCAGAGTTTTGCAACCTAGCATACAACTCATTCTCCGGAGACAATAGTTGAGCAATACATGAGCTAGACGTGCTCTACATTCACCCTTTCAGAGGGGGAGAGGGTTGTGTCTAGCCTTGTGGTCATGCTATATAGCAGCACACAAGAGAGGGAGGAGTGTTGGGCTTAAATTAGGGGATGAAGTGCAGAGTTGATTACTGTTGTGATGGATTCAAGGAAACCGGAGAGAGCATAGTGGGAGAGGGGGTGAGAGGGAAAATGGGAGGGAGGGAGCTTGCACACATTAGTAGCTGGATCGTGTTGCGCGATTAATAGAGGCCGGGCCTCATTTGTCTTCATTTGGTGAGGCTAATGCCGTGTACAGTTGAGTGTAGAGTATCGTGGCTTCAAAACTGGTTAGGTTGGGGGTTCTGGGAGCTATAGAAAACCATATGTTATTTGAGTTTAAGGTATTGAGGCTTCAAGGACTAGAGGCTGATTACTTTCCTATGACCTCTCTCTCACTTACCTTTCTTCCACCTATCACACTTTCACTTATTTTTTTCTACCACTTGCTGCACACTCATACCTTTCTCTCACTTACCATTCTCTCTTACCTCTCTCACTTATCTCTCTCATCTCTCTCACTTACCTCTCTCACTTACCACCCTCTCTTACCTCTCTCACTTACCAGCCTCTCTTATCTTTCTCCCCCATACCACCTTATCTTACCTTTCTCCCCCATACCACCTTATCTTACCTTTTTCCCCCATACCACCTTATCTTACCTTTCTCCCCCATATCACCTTATCTTACCTTTCTCCCATTTACACCCTCTCACCCTCTCTTTATCCACTTACCACCTTCTCACACTCTCTTATCTTTACCCACTTACTGCACACTCTTACCTTTACCCACTTACTGCACATTCTCTTACCTTTACCCACTTACCACCCTCTCTTACCTTTCTCCTCCATACCACCTTATTTTACCTTTCTCCCCCTCATACCATCCTCTCCTACCTTTCTCCCCCATACCACCTTATCTTACCTTTCTCCCTCATATCACCTTATCTTACCTTTCTCCCATTTACACCCTCTCACCTTCTCTTTATCCACTTACCACCTTCTCACACTCTCTTACCTTTACCCACTTACTGCACATTCTCTTACCTTTACCCACTTACCACCCTCTTACCTTTCTCCCCATACCACCCTCTCTTACCTTTCTCCCCCATACCACCCTTTCTTACCTTTCTCCCCCCATACCATCCTCTCCTACCTTTCTCCCCATACCACCTTATCTTACCTTTCTCCCTCATACCACCCTCTCTTACCTTTCTCCCCCATACCATCTTATTTTACCTTTCTCCGATTTACCCCCTCTCTTTCCTTTATCCATATACCCCCTTTCTTACACTTCTCCACTTAGCACATTCTCTTACCTTTCTTCCACTTACCTCCCTCTCAATTATCTTCCTCCCATTTTCCTTCCTCCCACTCTTCTCCCTCCCATTTACCCTTCCACCCACCACCTCTCCCACTCATCACCTTTCTAAAGTACCCTATGGGTTTTAATTGATAATATCACTAAAAGACTAACTTCTTGATGATCTCAATCAGGGATGATATGAGAGTTTTAATAACTTTTGGAGTCATAAGACCCAATCTAACTAGAATTTTGATTGTGTTTCTTGTCCTGAATTATTGACTGTATCAACAATCCTTGGCAAAATAGGTTAACTGTAAAGTAGTTGCGCTCTGTATGGGGTTACCTAGATCAGACCTGAGTTTTGTGGTCAGGTGTTTGTTCAGCCGCATGTTTGCCAGGGTTTCCTGTTCCCAATTTCCTGGCACTGCAGTATTGCGACATTGTGTGCTCGTGCCATGATGGATCACAGTAAGGAAACACCGCCAAGATAGACTCAAGTTACCTCCCTCCCCAAGCCATTGATCTCCTGCAAACTGCCCCACATATCCGGCAAACAACGCCCAGACATTGCTCGAATGGATCGTCAGGCGTCTATGTATGACCATCTTGTCGAAGACCTGAAATTTTTCTTAAAATAATTTTGTCTGTGTGTCCATCTGTCTGTTCCTGAGACTACAGCCGAAATGGTTTTGTGGATTTTATTTAAATTGGAAATTCATATATTATATGGTCATAATTTTTTTTTTTAACTTTTATTCGAACCTTTAAATTAAGTACAGTTTATTGATAGCTACTTTTTGAAAATTCGAAATTTTTCAAAAAATATCTTGGATAATGATTTTGATTGAAATGTGTTTGGAACAATAAATAAGGATCTATGTTTGTGTTTCTAAAAATTAATCTATTTTTGAAGGAAGCTTACTAATAATTACTTTTTGAAAATTTGTAATTTTAAAATTACACTTGCATATGTTTAGCACTGCGTCTGACTGGATGTTAGACTTATACACATAGGTATTAATTACATTAATGTTTTAGAGATGAAGAAGGTTGAATTTATAGGAAATGTACACACATTTTTTGTGGGGAGTGAGTTGAAAACCATTAGGTAAAAACAATCCTTAGTACGCTTGACCCGGATTTGAACCTCGACATCCCCGTCATCGGCATCGGTAAGAGTGACGCCTAAGTACAGGGGCTCCCAAACTTTTTAGACAGAAGGTGCCCTTGCACCATAAAAATACATTCTGGAGCCCTCATAAAATTGTTTACACTAATATTAGGAAAATTCAATAACTACAGCAAAATTTACAGGCATAAAATTATAAACCCAACAGAAAAAGTCTTATAGGCTTATTATTTTCGCTGCACCTTTGACAAATGTCCCTTATTCAAATTTGAACAAATTGGCAATACTAACTACTGATACTAATTTATATTGTGAAAAACAAATAATTAATATTAAAACAATTAGCCATCAAGGAGTCCAAGGTCTTCATGGAGCATGGTTTGAAAAACTCTGTCTTAGACTGTGCGGCCACCGAAATGAGTCGTTAAAATTTAAATTAAGGGTGAAAAATTCATTTTCACAAATATTGTGACAGTTATATTTAGGAATGGCCATGTTTTTCTTTTAACATTGATTAGTGATGAACCTTCCTCTATGGTCTAGCGTATTAGAATTTCTGGCTACAGATCCAGAGGTACCAGGTTTGAACCCTGGCCCTTCCAGAGTTTTTCTGTAAAGCACTGGGCTTAGAACAGGGTCGACTCAGTCTTGTGAGGACAAATGAGGAACTACCTGAATGGAGAAGTAGTGGTTTTGGTCTAGAAAACTAAGACTAATGACCGGAGGGAGGTTTAGTTATGTTGACCACATGACAGACTCGATCCACAGAAGTTGGCACTATCTTCTCCAACAGACGGTGGCTGGTATGGCTTGAATGAGAGCTGACACAATGGAGGTAGTTTTATTTTAGTGATGAGCCCTTTCTCAGGTTAACCCCTCTATATCTAGAAATATAATAAAATGTGCACATTTAGGTTGGAAAGTGGGAGGGAGGGGATACACCCACAAGTGTCTTAATGAAATCGTCCCCCTACACACAACCTGATAACATTTTCAAGTAAGTGTGTGTCATTCTTAGATCCTCTGTGAGAATGTGCTCTCCACAGCTTAGTAGTCGATGCTGGGTTGGGCTTCCTCTAAAACAAATGGCGGGGATTTTGCAGAATTACAAGTGTGGGTGGTGCAAAGTGAGAAATACTACCTCAAGCCTCTTGCAGGAAGAACCACGCCATGGCTGTTTCACCTGTAGTCACAGCCAAGGGCACCTATGAGGGTTTTCCGAATAGGGGGAGGGGGGGAGGTGGATTGGAGTCTTTCGAGGGAAAATTTCAGGAATTTAATCTTGTGGGAAGGAATTCTAGAGCATCTGAACATAGTTCTGAGCTAATTATATAAGTTTCAAGACCCAATTTTTGTAAACAATTTTTTTTCTGAAAAATTAACAAAAATAAAATTTAGTTGCAGCTTAACCCATTGAAAATAAACACAATATTTTTAACAAGTTTATTGGACAAAACAAAATGAAAAGAAAGCTGTTGAAGAAGGAATGATAGGAAATTTAGGCCTAGCCTACATCTTATAATTTTTACTCTGTTAACTCAGATACTGATTATTCAAAGGTGTTAAAAGCCAAATCCCAAATAAACCATTTTATTTTTTCATAAAAAATAACAAAAATAAAGTAAATTTTGCAGAGTGATAGGGGGGCTGAAGACCCCTCTATCACCCATTTATGGGCACTCATGGTCACAGGTTTTTTAACCGTAACCAGGGATAAATATTCTCAAAGGAACGCTCAATACCAAAAAGATATATTGAAAATCTTAAATCAAGAACTATGAAAAAGGATAGATATAATAAAAAAAAACTAAGTTGAAGATAAAAAATGAAGATGAAAATTGACGAAGACAACAGGGAATATTTATTTACTAAAAAATGCTATTAATAGGTGGTTAATACTTGAATGACCTTTAACAACATTTAGATAAAATACAGTCAATAAGGAGTCTAAATAAGAATAATTGTTTAACATTAAACATAAGGAGAAATTAAATTGGCACATGGACATAGAATTGTCAGAAAAATCTGAAAATTTTTGATGAATATTAAAAATTAATGAAATTTAAGTGACACATTAAAGCCAAAGATAAAAGGAATAAAAAATATATGAAACACATTAAAATTAAGACAGTATATTTTACAATGAATAACTAATATAATTTAATGTTAAAGGTAAAAAAAACAATCATTAAAATTAAGACAGGATGTATTACAATGAATTGTCTTATATAAATTTAAAGGTCACAAAAATGTTTATAAATTAATTTGCTGTCTTTGAGTAGAAGTTAAGTCATGAACCAGAGGAAAGTAAACAGGGGAACAGAATTATGTCACCCATAATTTGAATAAGATGAGTTAGAAAAGATAGTCATAAAAGTTCAAATTTGGAAAAAGAGGCGAAAACACAATAGATTGGAGGGATTATTAAATGTAAAAAACCAGGGTGGTAACCAGGGATGTTGAATATAGTGTTGATACCCGCTTTGGGGTCTGCGCTGCATGATCTAATGTCAGAATCACAATCAACTTAACGTTCATGTAGTGTAACTTTCACAAAGTGTAACAGTTCTAGGTTTAAAAAAAAAAATAGAAGCCATGCTGATGTAGTTTCCTCAACTTTCACATAACTTGGAGAGTTGCCCAAGTGATAACTTTAATGCTACATGAAAGTTAATTGCACGGTACTACACGTTCTATCCATCCACTCATGTTGCCAGCAAGGTCAACAAGGCTGATTAGTACTTCGTTTGTTTGTTTAGTTTAAGCATACTTCATAACTCTGGTTAGTTCACATCTTGCTAACTTTAAAATGTTGTTATAGCCTTTTGCTATACTTTATTTTGCACAGCCAGTAAATCTGCCCTCTTTTTATCATCGATCATCACTACTACCCTTTGGGGTTATAAGGTTATTTATTAATTATGCTAACAGTTTTAGGGATTAGTAAGGCTTATATCCAGAGGAAGCTTACCCACATTTGCGTGGAGAGAGAGTGGAAAACTATTTTGTAAGTACTTGCAACACGATCAGCCCACAATACTTGGGTCTCATCCTAGTGAACTTTTTTTTTCAAACGTTTCCACATTTGTTGTTTGTGTTTTGCTTGGGTCATTACATTACATTATGTTATGTGAAACCTGATCACACACAAGTTTCTTTACATTAAGTGGATCCAACATTAGGAGCTACTCTCGCAATAAACTGGTCTGCCAATGATGGGGAGATTGAGGTTTGAATCTCGGTCAGGTGTACTGAGGGTAGGGTTTCCAAATTTATTTTCCACTCTACCTCTATGTAAATGTAGGTACACTTCCTCTAATCCCTAAAATTATCAGCATAATTAATACGTAAGTGTATAACCCAAACGGGTAGTAAGGCGCGGTGCTAAAAAATAATGTTGAGCTGATTGCCTTCCTCCATGTTGATGTTGCTCTTGTTGCTGGAAGTGTGAGTGGTTTTGATGGCGGCGATATGTGTCCTTTCTGAGACAAAAACAAATCCCACAGGAGTCAGATCAAATCCTTCTCCCTCAAACAAGAATTGACCAAAAAAATAACACATTCCTATGTATCCTTTTTTGGAGGGGTTGAATAGAGAGAAGGGATGGTTGCATGAAATATTCATGAACTGCCCCTGTTCACTTCTTGTGGATCCTTCGACATATAAAAGGCTTGTGTACCCCCTTTAAGAATCCTGCAGAGATGAGATTTCTATGTTTATTTTTGGTTTCCTCGCAGGGTTTGTGAAATAAGAAGAAGAGGTGTGTGTTTTGTAGAGTTGCTTATTATAATTCCAAAAGCAGTGAAAACTGAAAGGGAAGGGGAAAAAAAGTGGGTTTGTTGTGCTTATTTTGAGTCATATGTTTATAGAGATGGTTCCTTGATTTTCTCATCTGAGAACATTGGTGACTCTCAAAATGTGTTCCTAGATCTACGGTCCAATTATCACAAGAAGGGCCGTATCTGACAGCTAAGAAAGTTACCAGATATATTCCCACATATTCATACGTCAAGTCACGTGATGTGCGGATGCCAGTTCTGACAAATATTACCAATACCTACCTATAAAATAACAGTAATAATATGTTATAATGCTAACAATGTTTGCAGCAAAAAAAATGTAATTCATTTTTTGAAAATTTCTTCATATCCTATATTATACAAGTATACCACAAGTTTATTTGACTACAGTTTGATTTTCAGAAAAAGCCTGTTATTCAAAACTGAAGACCAGTGTTGCCACAATAATGGGAATAAATAGCAAACTACAACTATATTTAAATTCTCAGCTCGTTTGAATAGTAATTTAAAGATAAACAACTATTTAGCTATCCTGATATATTTTTTGATGAAATGTATAATTAATAAATCAAATAATACATATTCCTAGAATTCCAAATTTTAGTCACTTTCATTCAATGTTGGTGCTCGAAATTGGGCTTCATATAAAAATCAGCGTTTATCTTCCCTTGTGAAGTGTTGTCATATCACAGCTCAGAGAATGCTATGTTTTACAGTGAACCTACCCATGCACAGTGTTGCCATATCACACCTCAGTGAATGCTATTTTTACAGTGGAGCTGCCCTTGTACAATGTTGCCATATCACACCTCAGTGAATGCTATGTTTTACAGTGGACCTACTACAGATGCTAGAATTCAACGTGACCATCACGTTTCCAGCCGCCCCCTTGCTCACAGTAATCCTGGCTTTGGTCGGTAAGTACAGACTTCTTCACTATACACTGAGCCAACATGTGATTTGTAGAAAAAATAGTTTTCTGGTTTTGCGCTCCACACTATTTATGAGAAAGCACACAAAGTTTTAACGATGCACATTCAACTCAGCCATGCATACTCCTCCATGTCGCAATACAGAATGAACATGTCATATGTTCTTTACTTCCTATATATATAATATATTTCTTATGATCCCAATTAAACTTTTAAAAACTGTTCATAATCTGTTTTGCTGTGAATTCATGACATCATTACCTTTAAGATAACCTATTTTATATATTTATAATAATATTGATATCTTATAATATAAATTCAAATCATAATTATTAGGGCTAGCTTATTGTAAGACTATGTGAAGTCTACTTTTTCAATTTGAAATGAACTAAAATCAAATATATGAAATATTCTCAAAGCGGATTCGAAGCTCATATAATTTTTTGTTAGTTTTATGTTTTGAATAAATATATTGTGGTTATTTATATAACTTTAAGCACTAAAGGTGACCTGGCGGTCTAGGGGTAAGGTGTCAGACTTCTATGCTGGCAGCCGGGGTTCAATCCTCGGTCCCCGCAAAGATTTATCTGATTACCAAACCCTTCCTTCACCTCTGACAAGACATCTTGTGAATGTGAGGAATGCCAGGCCTCCACCGTGGTTCGGATTCCATGTTAAACTGTAGGTCTTTTATTTCATCTCACAATCACCCTACCATTACACATTAGCGTAAGTGCGTACAACCCAAACGGGTAGTAAGACGCGGTGCTAATAATAATAATAATAATAATAATAATAATAATTTAAGCACTAAAACTACTTGAAAACTGTTTGATTTCACAATGGTTTGTAATATTTTGTTTTATTTTAATAAATAAAATAACTATCACAACTTACAATTCAATTACTTCAGATTACTTCCATATGAATACTAATTTGTAATGTATATAACAGTTCAGAATGGCGATAATTGACCATAAATTGGGTATTTTAGCTGTTCATATTTTTGTTGTTGAAGCTTCGTAATTTTCTTATGCCAGAATTTTTTTGAAGTTTTGAAGCTTCACATAACCATAGTTTAATGTATCATAAATATAAAGAAGACATTTCTTGAAAGCGACTAACATCTTTTAATCAAATAAAATGTAGTTGAAAAATTACACCATGTCAGGATGCGATTTATTAAGAATATATCATATGATTGAAAGATATTTCCAGATATGGCTGTATCCTTAACTAAATGGAATTTCCACCTTCAAATCTTGAATTAATTTGATTCGCCCACATTGATGGTCGTTAGATGGAGATCAAGATTTGAATCCCTGTTTGTGTGTAATTAGGATTTTTTTACCTAGTAGTTTCTCACTTTCTCTTCACACATTCATTTACTCTAACAGCCATTTCAAAGTGATCTTTTGATTGTATCCCCTCTTTTCCTATTTTGTACATGTGTGTCTAAGAGTCTTAGGTGTGTTAAGTTAAGAGTGACCAAACATCCTCCTTTTTACTGGACATGTCCTACATTTAAAAACCCTCTAAGTGGTGTCTTAGAGGAATTTTCAAAAATTCCAAAATATCCTCCATTTTGACAAAATAAATAAATTTGTCATTTTGGTGCTATCTGCGCTCAAAGTAATTTTGCATTTAGAAAATTCCTTGTAAAATGGTATTTCAGCTATCACTAGTGGTCTCTATGGTAGACTTGTCATAATGTGTTCACGTGATGAAATTCGTTATTTTTATTGGCTGTGTGTGTGCCGTCAGCAACCAATCCCAGAACACATGTAGTGAATTGGAACAAGTACATTTTGAACTTTTATTTTATAATGTCATACATTTTGGGATACCTTGTCCTCCTCTGCACCAAAGGTGTCTAGTCATTCTGGTCGAGTAAAGTTGCAGCCTGCTTCACAAAATAACTTCGAACTCACCAAGTAGACAACGTTGTTAGCCCTAAAAATGAGTATATTTTAGTGTTATTACAATATCCTGTGTATATAGATTCAAGTTGGGGCTCTAAGGGATGTGAGAAAATATAATTATTTTTGCAATTTTTTATAAAAAAAACTATTTTTTGACCAAAATATATAAAATATACTTCCAGTACAAACATATAGTTTAATTTTCTTCACATGGTGATATAAACAGTTGTTGAATATGTGTCAAGGGCGTCTTAGAATTGAATGCCAACTTTTTCTCTTCATTTAAAAAGTTTGTCACTTAATGTCGCTATGCTCTTGACAGATCTTAGCCAAATGTTGCTATCACTATGAGAAGAAAATTAAACTCAAATGTTTCTACTTGAGACATATTTGATATATTTTGGCAAAAAAAACAAAACTATTTTCTATAATAATTAAAAAAAACACACTGGCCTTTTCTCACGGCTCCTCCCACCCTACCCTAAAAAAGAAAGGTTTTGTCAGTTTGTTGACTGCACATGACAACAGTTCTCAATCGATTTTTACTAAATCTTATACATTTGTTAAGGGGGCGGGCGTCAAAGAGAAAGTTTCCTTAGAAAGGCCATTCAATACAATCTGCCTCCTGCATGTACAGCTATTTTCTTTGTGTCAGTCCACAAATGATCCTGCGTTTATTCGGATATGCAAAACCCGTGGTACACCAGTGTTGGTTTAGTATTGCAGAAATTTGCAGGGGTTCTCTAAAAGGGCTCGGTCAAGTCGCCACTGATCTTGCTTGTGCTGACACCAAAAGCATTCAATGTAACCCAAATTTAGCCAGTGGTAGTTCCAGGCGGGGGGAGTTGGAGGGGGGGTACTCCTTCCCCCAACAACTGCATAGAAATCAATAATATTGAAAGCAATACCTAAATGTTGTGGAGAATGATTAACACCTCCCTCGCCCTATCTCCTACATGACCTAACTCAATCACTCTTTCAACTTAGCTCTAATGTGCAGCCAAACAAGTGCTTTAAAAATACCATCTTCAAATAATTAGAGTACTAAGTTTATTAGAATAACAGTTTATTTTTTCCATTGAAAATAACACATTTAGGCCCATGTATGTATTTATTACTTTTATTTAACCATTTAATTTTGGTTTTATGTTTTTCTAATTAAAATGACAAATTTGTTAATCACAATTGTATTTTCTTACAAGTCCTCTTTTTATTTTCATAATTGATAATAATAATTATTATTATTATCAAAATTATTACAAATTAAAATGATTAAATATGTACTTGAATGAGCCTTATGAAAACCAATTCCCCCTCCTGACATCAACCCCTTGATCCGCCCTTGCGTTTAGCTCACCTTGTATGGATCCACCATGGTGTAGCTTTTAAGATAGGTTCATAGTGTATTCAGTCAAGGTAAGATTGCTACCTTTCAGTGTAAACTGACCGTACATTCAGATTTAGCTAAGATGGAACCTTTTTTTTACCATTATAAAAGTTACTAGACCTACTTTCACATATTGTCAAGTCATATGATCTGCATTTGTCATTTTTGATAGATAACAACAATACCTATAAAATAACATAAATAATACAATTTTATTTACTTTGGCCACATAAAAAAATGATTGTGTGTATCGGTGTATATATGTATATTAAATGAGAGTTTCTTATGAAAATCTTACCTCCCTATTGGAACAAGCGAAGGAGGACGAATTTTGAGGGCGATCAAAGTAGTATCTGCATGGTGAGGTGCTTGCAACAAGGGTACAACCCTCCCCTCCCCTCCAACCCGGCTTTCCCTCCAGAACACCTAGCAGGGGACAGAGCCAGGTGGGGGGTCAGGTAGACTAACCTAACTGGGTAACCAAAGTGTAGGGTGGTAGATCGTGACACGTAACTGACCTCCCCCCTTTCGCCCCCTCACGTCCCCTCCGAGCTGTCAATACGACATCAAAAAGAGGGCTGGGGGGGAGGGGGGTCCCTCCGAGCTGTCAATATGACATCAAAAAGAGGGCTGGGGGGGAGGGGGGTGCTTACACATTTCAATTCCACAACAAGCAGGTGGTACTGGCATAGTCCTGCTGGGACGTGCGTGGGAGAGAACGTCTCTCGGCTGTGAAACTAACAGTCCGCGTCACACACACGTGTGCGCACGTCACATCCGGCGTGAAGGGGACAATACATACGTAGGCAGGTAGGTTAACAGAATGTTAGAATACTGGCCAGTTTAGATAACATTTTCATGCTTGGATAATCATTTTTATTAATAGTAGGAGAGGTAGAAGGGGATTCTATAAAGAGTTGGATTACAAAAATATGTTTACTTTATATGTAATTAACACTGAGTTGGTGACCTGGCGGTCTAGGGGTAAGGTGTCAGACTTCTGTGCTGGCGGCCGGGGTTCAATCCTCGGTCCCGGCACAGATTTATCTGATTACCAAACCCTTCCTTCACCTTTGACAAGACATCTTGTGAATGTGGGGAATGCCAGGCCTCCACCGTGGTTCGGATTCCACGTTAAACTGTAGGTCCTCCATTTCATCTCACAATCATCTCACCATTACACATTAGCGTAAGTGCGTATAACCTGAATGGGTAGTAAGACGTGGTGCTAATAATAATAATAACACTGAGTCGGTTGTCTAACTGCAGGGGTCGGCAAATGGTTGATCTCATGGCAATAAACTGACAATTTCATAAAAAAAACTCTATTATCGTTAAAAGTTGGTCTTTTGAATCTTATAAACTTTCACAAATATAATATCAAGTAGTTAAACCACTACATGCTTCGGTGGCTGCATGGTCCAAGGCGCTACTCTCGTAATAGACTAAACTGCTAAAGATGGGTATACCTAGGTTTGAATCTCTATCAAGTATACTGAGGGTGGGTTTTTCACTCTCCCTCCACACAAATATAACTATTATAAATACAACCTTCCTAATTCCTGAAACCATTAGCGTGATTAGAACAAGCGTGTAAACCGTACAGTTAGTAAGACGCGGTGCTAAAAAAAAAGCAAAATCCAGGCAATACGAGGCAGGATGATCCGAACAAGATTTTTGGAAAACGTTGGGGGAAACAGCATCAGTCAAATAAAATAGGCCTCTAGTCGATTGATAACCAATCCAAAGTTAAGAGATTTCTAAGAAACAGTAATAACAAATACTAAATACCTACACAATGCACTTTCTTGAGCATTTTATAAAACTTCATTTTTAATGGAGTAAATATTAAAGTTATTAAATTTGATTATTACTGTTACAGCCGCATCTAAATATCATATTCTTTAAATTGAAAAATGACTTGGGAACCAAACCCAGGGTCATTTTTCACTCATATTTTAAGGCAGTGTCTGTGATGGACGTGTGTAAATAGTCAACTACATACGTGTGATCACTTAAGATCACGAGCTATTGGGTAATGCAGCATAAATGAAGAATGACCCTGGCTGAGGATGGGACGGTTCCTGGATAGCTCAGTGGCTATAGCACTGGCAAACTAAGCCAAAGGTCCTGAGTTCGGTTCCTGTGTCCAGGTGTCATTTTTCAATTCAAAGAATATTAATCTTTTTTCTATAAATATATATGATAAAATACTTATGATTGTCTTTCGGCTGTTTTGTTCCTAGATAGCCATGTGTAAAGTAAAACCAGGATATTGAGATCTTTTGAAGTCAAATTGGTATTAAATGTGAACTTATTATTATTATTATTATTTTGACAGTCTGACAAAGAAGGTATTGGGACTTTTCGGGCAGTCCATTGGGGGTCTGTAATCGTAACAGAAGTTAATAACCTGAGCTAGCTGAGAAGCTAAACTGGATAAATGTGTTTGTATGTCTTTGTATAAAATTAATTGTTTATAATGAAACACATCAATATACATTTTGTAGTATGATTGATTTGTTAGTTAAGTGAATATTAATGTTGTATGAAGGAGATAAAATTTGTAATAATTTATAATGTAGTAATGTTTGTGAATGTGATTGGTTTATAATTTATTGTTGTCTAATTGTTTATTTTTTAAGATATATTTTATTTAGCTATTTATTTTAAACTAAAAATATTCCTTAATTATTATTTTGTAACCTGGTTAAGTGTAAGATGAGATGTGACACCTTAACTTTGCCAGCATGAATAAAGACATTTAAATAAATAAACCCACCAGTCTTGCAATGAACTTGGGACTGCCGATGATGGTGAGATCGGGGTTCGATACCTGGTCAGGTGTACTGAGGATGTTTTTTTACTAAATGGCTTACCACTCTCCGTCTCTCCATGAAAATGTGTCTATATTTACTGTAAGTTCTATCTTTGTCATCCCTAGCCCAATAGTGTAGATATGCAGAGCATGAACCAGTAGTGGGACGCAAAATAATGGACCTTGGGATAAGTCCTTTCTTCCCATTGGACGAGCGGCTGTTGAGGGTTGCCAAATTTAAAAAAAAAATACAAGGGATTTATTCTGATGGGAATGGTAAGGGTTTTCTGCCCTTAGAAGATTTTTTTATCACCCTGTATTAGCATCCATTCATCCCCTAATGTGCTAGGGTAAGGAAAGTTGAGTTTTTAGAGCAAGTGTACCCGCATTTGCGTGGTTAAAGAGTGATATACTTAACCGAGATTCAATTCCCTAATGTGAAATTGACACCTTGGGCCATGTGGCCACCAAAGTGGGTGAAAGAGTAATAAGTAAAAATGAACTTCGCCGGCATTTAACGCGATTGGAGACCAGGTCTCTCACGTCAGGTTCGGAAACACTATCCGTTCGCTACCCCCTTCCTGACATCGTAAGTAAGGGGGGTGAAGAGATGAGGGGGGAA
>CABFOV010004921.1:0-17435 GCA_902141375.1 Timema poppense | reverse complement strand
AGAAACTCTGTAGCTGTGTAATGTGCATAAATATATAGGTATGTATGTTTTCACTTTGTTCCATACAAAATTCAGGACATGGCCTACCTAATGATTTCAATTCTCTTTTTTGATCAAGAGTTAATCTTGCAATATTCGTTGTCTAAAGCGCCTGAATTAAACTATTCATATTAAGCCTAGTTACAAAAAATATTAAAACATATAACTCAAATAAACGTTATCCTAAAATGACCCTACATAATATAATTATAAACACACACGCCACACACATGCTCAAGATGCAGGAGCACGCAGGATGACTGACAACAACTATTGCTGGTTCACGCTCTACACATTTCACAAGCTTTAAACCTTAGGCGCGTAAGGGAGTGCGAATAAGCAATGCTAGATAGCTATAGCAGGATGGGAACAATGTGTTAAGGGGGGAGGGGGAAGGTTTGGTTTCACAATGTCAGGCGCTGACCGCCTCGCGCCCGACCGCATGCCATTTTAAAAACATTGCCTGCTATTACTTAAACCAGAAACATATTTTTATTGAAACTATTATGGCAAGATAAAATTATCGCGAGAGTGCGAATAATAACTTTAAAAGGAACTGGGGATTCGTGGGGATGGGGGCGCGCGCCTCCGCGCCTTAGGGACGAGCCGCCCCTGTTTATATATATATATATATATATATATACATATGTGTGTGTGACTTGTAAACATAGTTTAAAAGTTGACATTTTCCCTATGAAAAGTACAAAACTCCAGATATTTCTGTTGATCACTAAGAGATAAATGTCCGGGAAACGAAAGGTAACTGTTATAGGAGCGTAGAATGGATTTTTGTGGATAGAATGATGTCATTTAATACAACACAATGTATTATCATTTGTATTTTCTTCCGGGAAGTTTTGAAAGAAGTACAACTGAAAGAAGAGGGGTTGACAATTCCCCCATAAGTGTGCCCAGCCGAGATTCAAGCCTCTATCTTCCTTGTAACCGGTGGTCCAGTGGACTCCCGCACTAGACCGCACGACCACCGCCGTCAAATATCCATTGGTCGGCGAAACTCCTCGCCGTCCTTAAGTTGGGAGTGTGGGGTACGCGAGAAAAGGGCAGTGTTTTTGCAATTTCAGAGCAAAACTTTTTATTTTGGTCAAAATTTATTATTATTATTACCAGTGCGTCTTACTACCCGTTCGGGTTATACGCCCTTACGCTAATGTGTAATGGTAGGGTGATTGTGAGATGAAATGGAGGACCTACAGTTTAACGTGGGATACAAACCACGGGGGAGACCTGGCATTCCTCACATTCACAAGATGTGATTAATACACGTCTTGTCACAGGTGAAGGAAGGGTTTAGCAATCAGATAAATCTGTGCCGGGATCGAGGATTGAACTTCGGACCCCAGCACGGAGGTCCGACACCTTACCCCTAGACCGTCAGGTCACCCTTTGGCCAAAATAAATCAACAATGCTCCAGTAGAAACAAATAGTTTAACTTTCTTCACATGAGGATATCAACAGTTGTTGAATATTGGTCAAGGGTGTCCTGGAATTTAATGACAACTTTTTCTCTTCATATAAAAAGTTTGGTACCTAATGCCACTGTGCTCATGACAGATATTTAACAACTGTTTATATCACCGCGTGGAGAAAATTAGACTCTAGGTTAGTATTGGAACAATATTTTATCTATTTTGGACAAACAAAAGTTATGCAAAAAATAACTTCAAAAACCCTGGCCTTTTCTCGTGTCCCCTTCCATACCCCACCTCTCTTAGGGCTTTTTTTAATCGCCAAAAAGGGGAAGAATTAAACCTAGGACTGCAACACCCTACAACGAAACACAGCCTTCTAGGGATAGGAATTTGAAGGCTTACTCTCGTCTGTATTTCCCTCGTTGCCACTTCTCGTAATCGAAACGAGTTCTCTTTAGTAAACTTTTTTTTAACACTGCTGCTGTCCGCGTCTTACTACCCGCCTGGGCTAATATACACTAACCACGCTATTGTGTTTGGGACGAGGAAGGTTGAATTTAGAGGAATTGTACACGCATTCGAGTGGAGGGAGAGTGGAAAACCGTGTAGGATAAAAAGATGCCATCCCACCTCAGTGCACCTTAGTGTTATTCGAACCCCCGATCTTCTGCAGTTCCAGTTTATCGTGAGAGTGACGCCTTAGACCGTTTGACCATCGAGGCGGGTCAAGCCGGTACTTCTTGACAGGCAATTAACGCTAGCTAAATTCAAGTTAGTGTTTTATAAAGAGGGTGGGAAGGGGTGACATGCACCCCTAACCCCTCGCCCACTTGTCCGGATTATTCATGAGCGCCTACAGATGTCACCTGTTGTTAACGCCGATACGGGAGGAGCAGGCGGCAATTAAACTGTTTTAACCATATAGGAGAGGGTTTAGGGGGAGGGTTGTCACTGGGGTTGATCAGAAGACGAGGGAGGGGTGGGTGCGACACACAGACGACACGGCTTGCACACGTGTATATTGATCATCGCTACATGCATGCTCTAAAGCAGCGGTTCTCAAAGGACGTGTCGTCAACGTCTCAACGCTATGCTATTTTTGGTAACAAAAAATAGAAAATGTTCGAAAACTTTATCGAATGAAGGGGAAAAAAACGTTTTTCCTGTTCGGCTGAAAGAAGTTTGTCTCCAACTTGCGCTTTCAGTGTGACGCGAGTACTCATCATAAAAAATAATAGTGTGCCGTGAACAAAAAAAGGTTGAGAACTTAATTTTTTTGACCTTTAAGTTTTTTTTTCAAACTAATTTTTGTAATCGTCTACAACTCAGCCTGGTTTGTTTTATTCACATAAACGGCCATTAGGAATTTTCTTGTCAGGATCTAGATTTAAAAAGTTCGTGGAAGTAAAGTTTAAGTAAAGTCTATCTAGAATAGAAAACAAGGAAGCTATTATTTTGGAATTCAAGTCAATGCTGTATACGAGCCAATAGTAGAGTGAGTGTTTATACTTGTTAGCGGAAGAGGGGACGTGCAACAAGTGCCCTCTCACAGTGAACTACTCATATTATTCCCTCGTTTTCTATTGTGTACTTAGCGTCTAAGTGTGAGTTTTTTAAGCACCGCGTCTTACCACCCGTTCGGGCTGTACTCTTGTGTACTACTACGCTTGTGGTTTTAGGGATTTAAAAGGTTATATTTAGAGAAAGTGTATCCGCATTTGCGTGGAGAGAGATTGAAAAACTGTTTTGTAAAACCACAAGCTTGATCTCCCCGTCATCGACAGTCTAGCCTGCTGTGAGAGTAGCGTGTTTGACCACTCGACCACTGAAGCGGGTTGGGGACTAGGTGATTAAAGAGTTAAGATGAAATCCGGTTCGTAGAATAGTCTCGAATACACCAAGTAGGAGACTTCTTTATATATATCGATACATTTCTTCCGATACCACATTATTACACTGCTTACAACCCCGCCGCCGCCGCCCCCCACTTACCAATCTGGCCACAACGAGCCGACCCAATCGCACGGATCATCTCCCGGAATTGGAGAGACTTTACGTAAAGGAACGCAAACTACTTCTTCCGTCTGAGATGAAATATCTTTGTTTGCTGCATAGTTACTCCACAAATTTGGTTCACTGTGTTCTGGCTTAATCCCCCCCCCCTCAAACCTTCCCCCTGTCTCGGTTGTAAATGAGATGTATTCCTGGGCGCGCAATTCAATCGGGTCTGCGTAAGGGTGAAGAGGAGGGAGGAATCGAGTCTGTCGACCCCCCCAGCATTGTGTTTATCGACTAGTTCATGTTAGGAAAGGTGAGAAGGAGCCAAGCTACGGGACTGATCGCGGCCCGGTCGAGAGCAATTGTTGTTGGGGTGGCAGAGAACGCGAACTAAAGCCACTTGTTTTTGCGGGTTATTATAACGATATTTTTTTTTGGGGGGAGGCAAAATAAAATAAAATAGCTCTTCAATAAATACTTTTAGTTTAATTTTCTACATTTAGTAACCTCAACAGTTGTTGAATATCTATCGTGGGCATCGCAGATTTTGAACGAAAGTCTTTTAAATGCATTCGAATAAATGGGAAAATGACAAACTTTACACGGGACCCGAACCCGGGATCATTGGCTTGGCGCGCCAATGCCCTCTGCCACTGGACGATCTAGGATTCGTCTCGTGCTCAAGGTCATTATTTTCTCATGTTTTAAGGCGGTATCTGAGATGGACGTGTGGATATCATCGGTTACACAGAATTATCATTGATATCACAGCTACCGGCGACTGTGTGGCTTGATGCCCAAAGGCTGATTCACACAAAACATTAAGCTAAGTTATGGTTCCTCTTTTCCCTCCTGAATTCACCGTGGTTTCTTTCTGGTTTGCTTTAGTGAAGTGAAGTTAAGTTATGACACTCTCCAAAAGGTCCTGTTTAAAAGCGTTCATCATTGCAGGCCCAACTCAGCTCGCACGAGGTCTGGGACTAAAAGGGAAAAAAAAAACACCTACGATATGTCAGAAATGTGTGCAGTGCATTCGTATTTGAATGAATACTCGACATTTTCCGCGGTGACGATGGGGGACAAAGCGACAAAGTTTCTTGTTAATAACTACAGTATATTCCTGTTATGATAGAATGAAGATTTGTCCACAATTCTTAGATGTGAATTCATTCTAAACTTATCAAAAACGGCCTTATCCATGCAGTTTTTACCCAAATATCATTTAATATTTTAACAATGTTCTGTATTAGGAACTTCTATTATTTCTTTATCTCTATCAATTTTTAATCAGAAATGATCTACGTGCAATAGTGTTGGTGTGAATTTACTATTTCTAGCCGACTGTATCTCGGAGTGGATTGCCATGTGATGCACGCTCTTAACATTCGGATGGACACCTATACTATATAAGAACTATAAAGCTGTATAGCCGTTTTCTCAAAAACTATTAATAATAACATGTGGTTTTTTGTATTCTATCTAACCTGTAAATTGAATATGAACTATAGTAATAAAAACATTGTTTCCTTGATTAGATAAAACCTATTTGTATAGCATTGGTTTTATAAGAAGAGGTGAAAATGCTTACAGCCACCTTTGTGTCGTGGTTAGCTAACGCACTATTTCGTGTAGAGCTAGACTGCCGGGGACGGGAAGATCGAAGTTCGAATCTCGGTCGAGTGAGGGGTGGGGACGTTTCAAAAATGGTTTTCCATTCTCTCTCCACGTAAATGTGGGTTCATTTCCTCTTAATTCAACCTTCCCAATCCCTAACTCATTAACGTAATTGGTACTTAAGCGTATAACCCGAACGGGTAGTAAGACGCGGTGCAAAATACATTTAAAAAAATGCTTTCTCTAAATAGCTTTATTCACGTTTTATAGACAAACACCTATTCGTACTTACAGAAGGATTAATTTTGAAGATATTAACATTCAGGGGCGCATCCAGGAATTTAATTTAGGGGAGCGGGCCATGTGTGTCAAAGCTATTATTTCGGCCCCCTGAAAATTATCATCAAATTATTTTAATCTAAAACTTCTTTATTTTAAAACAAATTACACTCACATACACACACGTATATACAGGTTGTTAAAAAAAATTGTTCAGATATTATTGATATTGTTGTGCTTATTAAAATGAGTAAAGGAATCTTAATGATGTTACTTGTGTCAATACGTCAGTAAACTCCAATACTAATAATAATAATAATTAATAATAAAGAGCCTTAGAAAAAATAGGTCCACAAACCAACTCACATAAAGGTAAATATAATTTTGTGTTTTTGTAATAAAAAATGTCACAGTGCACCACACAGACTTTTTTTCGCTTTTATCTTGAAATAGACATTTACTAAAAACTCGTAAGATTTGTGAAACGAATTAATAGGTATACACATGTTGTAGAAACATTACACCAAAGATCATAAATGAAATAATATGCATTGTTACTTCTTACTCCATGGCATCATGAACTAGGAAAACTGTTAAAGAAAAATTGAGAAAAGAGAAACATCTTTGTGCACCAAAGAACATAACAATCAAATTTATTTTCAAAGACTTGAATTTAAAAGTATATCATTATATTTGCTTATAGCTCAAAACGTAGTAGTTTATTAAAATATATTTCTACCTTTAATAGTACTTCAACTTTACAGCGGTAAGCTCTTATTTCAAATAGTTGTGGGAAATGATAAAAATTAAAGTTTCCCTCGTGTAAAGTACCCTCAAAGTTATGTTCATGAGAAAATGAGGATTTTCATCTTGTTTATAATGATAAAGAGTGTTCAGATATTAAATTAATTCAAACTCGTTAGAATGAATTTTAATAAAAATCGAGTCATTCTCTTTTTGCTCTTCAATAAACTACCCTTAAATTTAGGGCTAGACATCTAATTCCAAAAACTCCTCGGGGGGACCTTATGAAAACCCCAGATACCGAGCTGTGGCCCAATCTGATAAATAGTTTCGACTCCAGCTCGAGATACAAAAAGACAGGCCGACAGTCAGATGACATCGCGAAAACAACTTTGTTGGTTTCAGGGGGTCATGTAACCTTGACATTTATCAAAATCTCGAGTTCGAGTTTTTTGACGATCACAATACTTTCTCTCCGAGGTGTCATGAGAAAGTAAATATTTGTTTACAAATCTTAGTTACCCGCAGCGGTGTTCTAGAGGTAGAGCCTTTGGCTTGATCACCAATGACGGGGAAGGTCGAGGCTCGAATCTCGGCAGCGTGAAGTATTATTATTATTATTATTATTAGCACCGCGTCTTACTACCCATTCAGGTTATACGCACTTAAGCTAATGTGTAATGGTAGGGTGATTGTGAGATGAAATGGAGGACCTACAGTTTAACGTGGAATCCGAACCACGGTGGAGGCCTGGCATTCCCCACATTCACAAGATGTCTTGTCAGAGGTGAAGGAAGGGTTTGGTAATCAGATAAATCTTTGCCGGGACCTGGGATTGAACCCCGGCCGTCAGCATAGAAGTCTGACACCTTACCCCTAGACCGCCAGGTCACCCGCGTGAAGTAAAGATGGTATACGAGTGTTTTATCACTCGGATTTTCCCATCTTCACTACACGCAAATGCGAGTTCACTTCCTCTTAGCTACCTTCCTAATTTTTACCCAATCAGATTAAGCCGTTAATAAACTGTGTGCTGAACGTAACAATAAAAAAAAGAAAGAAAAATCTTAGTTCTAGATAAATTATTATAATCATATATTAATAACAAATTAATGGTTCTATATGGAAACATGGTTTACTGAGTTATATTTAATCCAGATTTTTCCTTTTATACCTTAGAATATAATGTTCTAGTTAGTATGCTATTTGAAAAAAATTAATAGTATTTGTAAAGTGAAGTAGACGTACAGTGTGTCAATTCTATTTCATTGAAATAAAAATTAAAAAATTGGAATTTTTCGCCAAATATGGCCACCTTTTACTGACTCATTAATTTAAAAAAAAAGTTCCAATTTGTTTAACAGCCAATCACCTAAAACAAAGTGTGGTTCTCACTTTGTTCTTTCTATTTTCGATACAAACAAAGGTTGGTGCACTTATTGTAATTATTCTCTCCTCATACCACGTATTTAAATAGTTAGCGTAAGTAGCGACTGTAAAAACTATCTCACTTATAAAAAAGAAGAGGCTATATTTTTTTAAATATAGGGAATAAAATATATATTTTTATATCTTTCTATGGTAATAGATATACCCAGTCACAATTTACTGTAAATAATGATTTCCTAAGATAACTCAGGAAAATTATACTATGACAGGGGTTCGAGCCCTTGTCCTTTGACTTTGGAAATCTTAATAAAACATCGAGATTTCGACTCTAAGCTCGGCACCATTCTTTGGAGAGTAGACTACATCGGTGATGCTTGTCTTTTGTTGAGTAGTAAGCAACAAGTTGAAATGATTAGGAGGGCGGCTGTCTGAAAGGATGGGAACTATAGGAGGGGGAGGGGGATTGGTGTGGTGACTGCCATAGCTATAGTGGCGCACCTCTGGTGAGGCGATAATACAAGGTACTACTTGACAGAGAGATTTGCAAAACCTCGAGATGTCTTATCTATCTTAAGCTCATATGAAGGTACTGAGAAAGGAGGAGCTGCTGCTATTATCAGATGTTTTGGAAGATGAAAATGTAGGATGCCGGGGTATGGCTTGTTCAATTAACGGTTACATTTTAATATAAAAACACTTATTAAGTATAAAACCTAAATAAAATAATACTTAAATACACGTTAAACAAACTGAAAACAAAATTTCAACATTTTTTTTGGTTATTTTCAACAATCCAGCACTGCGTCTATTTAACACGTAGCCCAAGCTACGTTATGCGCATGCGCAACGTAGGATGACTCAAGATGGGAGATGGAAAAATTGTCCTGCCAGCAATCGGAAAAAACATAGCGCAACGTAGCAAGGCATAGCTTAGCTTTCTGTGTGAACCAACACATTTAAATATATGGTCGTGTAAGGTCACTGGCTTTATTTAGGTGCCCGGTAGCCAACCCTACTACAGCACTACCGGTGGAAGGGGAGGGGGGCACCGTAGGGACTTACATGGTTAGGATGGACCCCGAGCAGTACCGGTTGGAATGGGTGGTTCGTGGGGAGTGAAACTCAAGAGTTAGTCCAATAAGATATATTTATTAATCTATTCAGATGACTAAACTACTACATAGGTAATCGGGTAGATCTCCTGTGACGAGGGAGCAGGCACGATAACAGTCTCGCAACCTTTCGGTAGACCCGCGATCGACCCTCCGGTGGGGGTGAACTACCAGCTCACATTTTATATCGTCATTTCGTCAGACGTGCTAGATACCGCCACACATGTGCTCAGCATGGCTTCCAACATTAAACAACCCTGTGTTATTCCCACACACAAAACTTGATGATATCGAGCTTCACCAGCCAGGAAGGTCCATCGGTCGTACCGCGTTCGCTCGTCAACAGGATGCAAGCTTTATTAGCTATATGACATTCTCAGCAGGATGGCAACCCAGTACTCTTGACTTCCAAGGAAATGTGCAAACATGGATTAACCTCCTGCCGGAATAAGCCTTGAAATAATTATGCCAGGACAGTCGGCTATTTTTCTAAACAGTCAGCAAAGCAAATCTAGGCTTAGCTTTCAGTGTGAACCGACCTCTGTTCCTGTGTCCAGATGTCATTCTTCAATTTTTTCGAATATGATTCAGTTACTGCGGATTTTCATAGTTTTAATCATCAATCCCCCAAGATTCGCCTTTAATATAGTGCTTAATTGAGTAGCGTTTCTTTCTTTCGTCTTTTAAATGAAGAGTAAGACATGGCGGCTCAGTCGGTAGCCTGTCTCTCTACTGAGATACGGATCTCGGGTTTGATTCCTGGCATCGCTGAAAAATGTTTACTTCTTGAAATGCGGGTTTGCCCTTTCACCGTGATGAATTAACGGCTGGGGCTGGAGGTTGTGTCTGTTCTAGACTTAAGTTAGTCTATAAGTCGTATGCTGACATTATCAGTCGGTTCAGAAAGTGCACGTTAAATACCTCAAATAAATAAAATACAATTTTAAGTGTAGCTAAAAAAGGTGTCCTTCCAAACAGCGCTATGCGGCTGACAAGAACTCTCGACATTACCATGTGTAGAAAATTAAACTAAAGGTTTCACTAATTACATTATTTTATTTACTTTGTCAATTATTTTAGCATAGCCTCTTACTACTCGTTCGGGCTATACGCATACTTACTAATTACACTGTGTTATGAATGAGGGAGGTTTAATTTAGAGTAAGTGTATCCGCACTTGCGTGAAAAACGGGTGAAAAACTATTTTAATAAAAAATCTACATGAGAGATTTGAACTTCGATCTTCTCGTAAGATTCCTTAGATCATGCGGCCACCAAAAAGGATCCTTTTTTTTAAATGAAACTAAACAAAATATTGGCCATAGCTCCCTCCCGCCTTAAGGGGTAGCATTATTATATTTGATGATTTTTTTTTTCGCGCTGCCTGCGTCTTTACTATCCGTCCTAGTACGAACAAAAATGAACCGGCCTCCCTCTCAACATCCTCAATCCGCCACTGATCTCTCTGGTACGCTCTACATGTGTAGTATGTGGTGGGGTGCAGGATCAAGGGCGGCCCGAGGACAGAATTAACATTGGGTTGTGTCTCGACGTGAAGTTGGAAATGTACGCCTCCATCCCTTTCTCCCTGGGGTTCCTACTCTAATCGGCCGTAACTAGAACTCTTGAGCCCAAGTCGCTAATTAAGGTGATTATGGGGTTTCGATTCGTCGCTGCGGCTCTGTGCGCGCTCTATTGGATTGTTCTTGTACAGTCTGCCATAGTGGCTTTGTGCTCTATTGGATTCTTCTGGTACAGTCTGTCATAGTGGCTTTGTGCTCTATTGGATTCTTCTGGTACAGTCTGTCATAGTGGCTTTGTGCTCTATTGGATTGTTCTGGTACAGTCTGTCATAGTGGCTTTGTGCTCTATTGGATTGTTCTGGTACAGTCTGTCATAGTGGCTCTGTGCTCTATTTGATTCTTCTGGTACAGTCTGTCATAGTGGCTTTGTGCTCTATTGATTTTGCGGTGCCTGGCATAATTTATGTTGATGTTAAAGTTAGATCCACACTCAAAAGACCCTGCTGCCACTGTGTCGTCTTGGATTTCTTCACAAAGTATTCCCCAAAGGGCACGGTCCAGCACGCTAGGAGCACAGTCCTGTTAGTGTGAATGGTAACGACATGACACAGCCGGCACACAGTCCCTTCAATCTGAATCCACCTTAACACATCGCGGGGTGACGTCACGTCGATACGAGCTCAATTTGGCGTTGTTGTTTTTATCCTACTCACGCTTCCCCTTGATATTACTCCCCTTCACCATCTAATAAAACAAATAAAAAACACATTCATTAATCACAATCAGAAACCGACATTGATGTGATCTTGGGCATGACAAATTAGCGTCCTACTGTCAATTGTAAAAATAGAGGGAGGGGAGAAGAAGGGTGACGTGAGATAAAATAAATACGTCTCCCCTCGGCTCGCAGTTGTAAAGGTTTGATTAGTGTGTGATCGGTGTCGCGTTACAGTGATCTGGCTCGTTGTGGATAGGAGGGGATGTCCACAATCGGCCCTTGATTGGCTGCTATAGTGTGTGTGTGTGTAATTCGAAAAACAAGTTATTTATTCTGGTCCGCGAGAGGGAGAATGCTGCGATGACGCGAGCGGTGGTGACAATCGGAAGCTTCTCTTGTGTTTTGTCGGACTCGGGTGGGTTGTTGAGGTGGAAAGGGGGCGGGTCTAGGCCCCTAATGAAGCTGTGAGTTGGATATAACTTTTTCCCATCCCGCCGCTGATTGAAATGATGAGAGGCGTTTTAACCCACTTCGGTGGCCCCCTAGTATAAGGTGCTACTCTCGCAATAGACTAGACTCCCGAAGATGGGGAGATCGGGGTTCGATCTCGGTTCGATCTCGTTCGGGTGTAAGGAACGTGATTTTTCCTAAGTGGTTTTCATATCCCCCTCCATGCAAATGCGGATACGCGTCCTCTAAATTCAATCTTAACACATTAGTCTAATTAGTAAATAGACTCATAACACGAAAGGAGACGTGGTGATAAAAAAAAGGGGTCAATGAATGAATGAAAAATATAATTCAATCTAATCACGAATGCTCTTTTTCCCTCAAAAATTCCAGCTACTATCAGTATCTCCTAAATTTCTATCTTTTTCTCAAACCATGTGTATGAGACTTGCTATTTTGGTACCTTGCCGATGGCGTGGTAATCATCGATCCAAAAGTGTTTTTTTTAACACACTCGCATTGGTCTGTGGCCGGCTGGTCCAAGGTGTTAGGCTCGCATTGCACTTGGTTGTTGTTGAAAGAGGAGGTTGAGTGAGATTCGAATCCAGGTTGGTCGCACCGGAGGTGGTGGTTTTCCTAAACGAGAACTTAGCTGTGGCTTTCCCATTTGAGCTCCTCTCCTCATCGCTTAAACCTACACAAACAAAATAGCAAGTACTAGCGACGATGTGTAAATACAAATGGAAAAATCAAAATAATCGTATGGTTTACTGGAATGAACACACAACTATTTTCTATGACCATATACAATATACATATACAGACTTGTAAACATAGTTTTAAAGGTGACATTTTCCCTCTAAAAAGTATAAAATCCACATATTTCTGTTAATAACCAAGAGCTAAATGGCCGGGAAACGAAAGGTAAACTGTTATAGGAGCGTAGAATGGATCGTTGAGAATAGAATGCAATTTAATACAACACAAATTGTATGGCTGTTTGTATTTTCATCCTCCCCTGTTTGTTCTCCTACTTTTGAACAGCTCTACCCAGGAATGTTATAAACCCACTTGATTTCTGGAGTTTAAGAATTTCTAACCGACTATACTAGCGCCCATTTTTTCTTTCTATGCTTTTGTGTTATCAACTAATGGAAATTTTCATTTATATTATTTGCTTTCTCATATTGTAATAGTGAACATAATTACGATAATATGGTCAGGATGAGAAAGGTTGAATTGAGAAGAAATGTACTCTCATTTGCGTGTAAGAAGATTGTAAAACCATTCAGAAAAAATCAGTAAACCCGATCGGGATTCTAACCCCGGCCTCCCTCCCCTCCCTCTCTAACATTCAATATCGTGTGAGTACGTGCGCGGGCCGGGATTTGAACCAGTTTCCTCCTTGGTTTATGTTCCAGCGTTTCGTCTTGATACTCAACTGGAGTAGGTTTTTATTAGTGATACTAGTCTTCACCCCTTCCACCCTTCCCCCGGCCCGGAGATCGTAAGTACCTCCACTGCTCCCAAACGACCCTCAATTTTCGGCAATAAAATTTTAACAGGTTGGGATTGCACGATCTTCAAACAAGTTTCACTCTACTAACTAAACAAATTGCAAGGTTTCAACAAGTTGCACTCTACTAACTAAACAAATTGCAAGGTTTCAACAAGAATCACTCTACTATTTGAACAAATTGCAAGGTTTCAACAAGTTGCACTCTACTAACTAAACAAATTGCAAGATTTCAACAAGTTGCACTCTACTAACTAAACAAATTGCAAGATTTCAACAAGAATCACTCTACTATTTGAACAAATTGCAAGGTTTCAACAAGTTGCACTCTACTAACTAAACAAATTGCAAGGTTTCAACAAGAATCACTCTACTAACTAAACAAATTGCAAGATTTCAACAAGTTGCACTGTACTAAATAAACAAATTGCAAGATTTCAACAAGTTGCACTCTACTAACTAAACAACAAGTTGCACTCTACTAACTAAACAAATTGCAAGGTTTCAACGAGAATCACTCTACTAACTAAACAAATTGCAAGATTTCAACAAGTTGCACTGTACTAACTAAACAAATTGCAAGATTTCAACAAGTTGCACTCTACTAACTAAACAAATGGCAAGGTTTCAACAAGTTGCACTCTACTAACCAAACAAATTGCAAGGTCTCAACAAGTTGCACTCTACTAACTAAACAAATTGCAAGGTTTCAACAAGTTGCACTCTACTAACTAAACAAATTGCAAGGTTTCAACAAGTTGCATTCTACTAACTAAACAAGTTGCATTCTACTAACTAAACAAGTTGCAAGGTTTCAACAAGTTGCACTCTATTAACTAAACAAATTGCAAGGTCTCAACAAGTTGCACTCTACTAACTAAACAAATTGCAAGGTTTCAACAAGAATCACTCTACTAACTAAACAAATTGCAAGGTTTCAACAAGAATCACTCTACTATTTGAACAAATTGCAATGTTTCATCTGAACTGCACTATACTATTTTAACAAGTTGCAATGTTTAAACAAGTTGCACTCTACTATTTTAACAAATTGCAAGGTTTAAACAAGTTTCACTCTACTATTTTAACAAGTTGCAAGGTTTCAACAAGTTGCACTCTACTATTCTAACAAGTTTCAAGGTTTCAAAAAGTTTCACTCTACTATTTTAACAAGCTGCAAGGTTTCAACAAGTTTCACTCTACTATTTTAACAAGTTGCAAGGTTTCAACAAGTTGCACTCTACTATTCTAACAAGTTGCACTCTACTATTCTAACAAGTTGCGAGGATTTAATTCAAGCTCAAATATTTTATACAGTGCCACAAATCATATATAAAACATTTAATACCGAGAAAATAACTTATGTTTTTCTTCAGTAGCTGCTAGCTTTTTATTTTATCGTTGTAACAAACAACCAACTCGTCAATAAGGAAAACTGTATGAATGTTAGATGATAATTTTTTTATAAGTTTTGTATCCATCCTGTTATTCTTGTCCCTTTTCTAAAATGTTATTTGTGTATCCATCCACCCAAAAAAGGCCAGCTATTGAGAAGATGTACCAGCTTCTAAACATGATATACACTATTATTATCTTTTTATTCTTCTTGTGAGGTAGCCTTTATTACTCAATCAATTTGTAGGAAACCTCAAGGGTGTAACCAACAGTGTGAGAGGGGGGACAACCCCCCCGCCTCCGTTGATGATTCTTTGTGGAGCCACCCAACCGGGAAAAGGGTGGGGACCTTCATAAAAAAGTGCCATTGATAAAATGAATGAAATTGGCTCATCAGTAGCATACAGATGTGTATAGGTCTTAATTAGAGGGCCTTATCTAGGGATGAGTCATTGTAAACAATAACAAACCCCTCCCCCTACCCGGACTATTTCTCTAATAGCTCTCATGTCCATTACCTCCCCGGCCATTTCTCGGAGCGACTCTTAATTTGGCCTCCTCGCCCTTCTCCCGTATCCCCTAAATAGATTTGTGGATACGCCCCTGGATTTCTTTCCAAGACATCCATCGTTGTATTGTGCCCACCTGACACTACGCTTCAGCGTAATTGTTATAGGTGTGCTCTATTGCACACCCTGGATACTACACTTCATCGTAGTTCCTCTAGGTGTGCTCCGTAGTTCCTTTAGTTGTGCTCTATTGCACACCCCGGACACTACACTTCACCGTAGTTCCTTTAGGTGTGCTTTATTGCACACCCCGGACACTGCACTTCATCGTAGTTCCTTTAGGTGTGCTTTATTGAACACCCCGGACACTACACTTCATCGTAGTTCCTCTAGGTGTGCTCTATTGCACACCCCGGACACTACATTTCACCGTAGTTCCTCTAGGTGTGCTTTATTGAACACCCCGGACACTACATTTCATCGTAGTTCCTCTAGGTGTGCTTTATTGAACACCCCGGACACTACATTTCACCGTAGTTCCTCTAGGTGTGCTTTATTGAACACCCCGGACACTAAATTTCACCGTAGTTCCTCTAGGTGTGCTTTATTGCACACCCTTGGCACTCCACTTCACCGTAGTTCCTCTAGGTGTGCTCTATTGCACACCTCGGACACTACATTTCATCGTAGTTCCTTTAGGTGTGCTCTATTGCACACCCCGGACACTACATTTCATCGTAGTTCCTTTAGGTGTGCTTTATTGCACACCTCGGACACTACACTTCACCGTAGTTCCTCTAGGTGTGCTCTATTGCACACCCCGGACACTACACTTCACCGTAGTTCCTCTAGGTGTGCTTTATTGAACACCCCGGACACTACATTTCACCGTAGTTCCTCTAGGTGTGCTTTATTGCACACCCCTGACACTACACTTCATCGTAGTTCCTTTAGTTGCGATCTAGAGTTTGTTTATAATACGGTTTTACCTGGATGACAGTTCAAAGATCATATGTTTAACACTTGTAAAAGATCACTGTTTTGTTGTAAATGTTAATTTTTTTAATCACCAGTTATATTTAACACTAGCAATCCCACACGTCGTTGCCCGTGACCCACTGTGGTATTGTGTCAGAAATAGCCTAATTAAAAAGCTAGTTAAAAATCCTGCTTTGAGGTGCATTCGGACCCCCTCACGTACACCTATGTTAAAAATTTCAGATCTCTACGTGCCGTAGATTTGGCTGGGCATCGCACACAAACAAACAAACACTAATATTATAGAGGAAAGATTTTTTGTTTTTTGTTTGTAATGAGGAATAAATTAAATTTTCAAAATAAAATATAGCCCATGTTAGTTGCTGATAATGTAGCTTTATATTGGTGAAAGAATTTTTAAAATCGATCCAGTAGTTTTTGAGATTATCCATTACAAACAAAAAATCAAAATTCAAATTTTTCCTCTTTATAATATTAGTATAGAGTAAAAATAACGTAAACTTAAGTTTTCTTATACTATTTCATTACTTTGAATAATTTTTTTTCTATCCAACTCGAAACAATATTTTAAACATAATTATAAGTAACTTATTCTTCGTTTTGAAGCGTTATCTATGATGTGTAATATTGTGTATACATTAATACCGGCATCGTATTTACTTGGAAAAGAAAAAAATACTTGTAATTTTTTTAAATATATAATACATTATTTTAAGATGATTTAATCGAATTTCGAAATATTTAACTGAATAAAATATTTTTACCTACTGCTTGGATGCACCATTGTACAGAACTGGTTTTCGTCATATTCAACCACATAATTTAAATTCATCGTTCGCCATTTTGAAGCTATTGTTAGTAGACCTTTTATAAAAGTGCTGTGAATAATAATTATTTCAAATGGAATATAACGATAAATAAGCTTTGTGTACGACCTCAAATAAATATATAGATAATATTGGCCTAAATTATTGTGGTTAACCATCACATTCATACATTACCATCTGTTTTCATTACAGTTCTCCAAAGTGACAGGCCAGCTGTTTGGCGTAGGGATATATTAGGGACTATTTCTAGTAACTTTTTGAGCTGTCATCCAAGTAAACTTAGGTCATGAATGAATTATAGGTGTGCTCTATTGTACACCCATACCACTTTTGATTGAAATATTATTCAGGAAAACATTATTATTATTATTATTACCGCGTCTTACTATCCGTTCGGGTTATACGCACTTACGCTAATGTGTAATGTTAAGGTGATTGTGAGATGAAATGGATGACCTACAGTTTAACGAGGATCCTAACCACAGTGGAGGACTTTCATTCCACACATTCACAGGTTGTGATTAACACACGTCTTGTCAGAGGTGAAGGAAGGGTTTGGTAATCAGATAAATCTGTGCCTGGACCTAGTATTGAACCTCGGAGCCTCAACACAGAAGTCTGACACCTTACCCCTAGACCGCCGGGTCACCTATCAGAGGAAAATAATAACTTTAAACAGCAGTGAATACCGCGTTCCTTGGATTTTTCCCCCACCACGGCTCATCACCCGTTCAGGCTTAGTATATTATTATTACACTTTTGAGGTTGGAATGGGGAAGGTGAAATCTAGATTAAATACTCCGTATTTGCGGGGGGAGAGTGGGGAAAACCTACCCTCAATTAACCTGTCGAGATTCGAACTGTGACCTTCTCCTCAACCGCTCCCCCGCTG
>CABFOV010004920.1:0-47631 GCA_902141375.1 Timema poppense | reverse complement strand
CTAAGATACAGCCAAAATAGTGTTCCGTGCATTATATTGTTTGTAGGTCTCTCCGTCCCTAAACTACAGCCAAAATGTTTTACCTAAATTTTAAAATGGATATTTAATGTTATATGGCTACACTTGAGGTGGTTTTATTTATTTTGATTCTCTCTTTCAATTCATTTTGAGTTTAACAATACATTATTTTTGAAAATGTGCTAATTTTTTTAAATGGCCATAGCAAGTTTTGTACACAACTTATCACTGATACATTACATCTGATAATTTGATCTCATACAATAATATACTCTGTGAGAAAGTTTATATTGTTATGTCATACTAATTGTATTTATTAATTTGTTACATTTTTACACAGCATATTTCTTATTCAGACGATTTGAAGTTTTACTATATAATCTATCATCTTTCTTGGTGACTATGCTGAATGGATATCAGTCTCATTAGGCTCGTTTACTGGTGATGGAGCGTTTGGGTTACGAATCCCGGCTAGCTGTATTGGGGATATTTTTATAAATTGTTTCTCCTCCTTCTTTCTACTCAAATTTGGGGGTATTTTCTCTTAAATGATGTATATTACTTTTTTAACACAGCGTCTTACTACCCGTTTGGGTTATACGCCTATGTACTCATTTAGTTGATGGCTTTAGAGGTAAAGAAGGCTATATTTATAAGAAATGTACCTTTATTTTCGTGGGGAGAGAGAGAGAGAGAGAAGTAAAATCATTTTGGAAAAAATACACCCAACCAAGATTCGAACCTCAATCTGCCCGAAATCAGCATCTTGATCTAATGCGCGAGAAGTGCCTTACACCATGCGGCCACCGGGATGGGTAAGAATAATTATACGCGCCTCGGTGGTGTTGTTGGCTAACGTGCTAGTATTTTGTTGAACTAGACTGCCGAGGATTGGGAGATTGAAGTTCGAATCTTAGTCGGGTGAACTAGGGGTGGGTTTTCCTAAAGGTTTTTCCACTCTCCCCCCACGCAAATGTGGGTTCACTTCCTCTAAATTCAACCTTCCCAATTCCTAGTCCACTGGTGTAATTAACACCTAATCGTATAACCCAAATGGTTAGTAAGACGAGGTGCTAAATAAATAAAGAATAATAATGTTCTCCTCATTCTTACTCCATTAAAGTAACTAGAACTCTTACTACCCGGACGTTTTAAAAAGCTCGTTGGAAGAAAAAGCTGATTTACGATCCCGGAATGAGGATCTGTATATTTATCTGGGCATGTTTTTAGCCTTTTCACTCTGTATTCATAGACTCTGCATGTGTTCCATGACATTGTCAAGTAATGTAAACTGACGACATGTCAAATTGTCAACATATAATTCGCGAGATGGATGTATACGAAACAGCATTTTAGTAACTTTAGTAGCTATCTACTAAGGTTAGAGTTTGTGTGAACAATCTTTTACTTTTTACAGATAATAGATCGAGATACGAAAACACATTAGAATACACCATTATTTGGGTTAAGGTACAAACATCAAACCATATAAGTTTGGAGTCTATAATGTATAGTACAATATTGGGAAATCAACTAAATATATATAAGAAATAAAAGAAACAAAAATGTAAGGAAAAAAATTCAACAAGAACATTATAGGATGAAAGTTTAATAAAAAAAACTTAATTTTGTTCAATAGATATTGAACTAAATATTCTATGTTACTTTATAGGTGTTAATAATATTCATCCGAAACTACAGCTTCAGATAATATGACTTGACGTATGCATTTTTAAAAGTTTTTTTTATCTGTTAGAAACGGTTAATTCCAACCACGTTTTTATACACAAACATAATATTTTTAAAAACAAGTCATGCAAAATAAATTCTGCATTTTTAAAAAAAGAGTTTGGTGAGATAGTTTTATTCAATATGAAGGTTCAATCATCAAGTATTTTTTTTTTTTGTTTTATTTAAATATACTTTCAAAAAATTCTCATGGTGAACGTTTATGAGATCCCCTTAAATATTTACCCATTAAATGTATTATATTAATTAATTGAATTCACTAATAGCATCAACACTTGCACTGATAGTAGCAATAAAAAACTAAACTCACAAGTAATACTTTAAGTTAAAAATAATATTTTTACTTAGAACCTAGTATTGTAATAAAAACACCAGTTAAAATTTCCTAATTTAGAAGTACTTTTAAAATTGAAAATATTAAAAAAAAATTAGATTACATACAGAGGATACTAACATCATTATTTTAAGGAGTAAGTAAGGTAGTTTAAAAGTAAATGTACCCACATTTTCACGACAAGGGAATGGGGAAAAACATAGGGATATATGACGTGTTGAAACTGCGTGCACCCTCCCCTCCCTCCTACCACCCCTCCCACTTAAATGCAACCAACGTAGATTATAGCTCTCCCCCACGTCATATGTAAAACAGTAAATTTCGAGTCTAATAACTTACACCATATAAACACCGGTACGGCTTTTAAAAACTTAAATATAGATATTTTAAAAATAAATATCATGTTATCCTTTAATTACGTGGGTCTAGCAGTCGGCCCTCTGTTCTCTTATAATATAGGTCACTTCATACGACTTGTATGCTCTGTAATATGTGATCACTAATATATACCGGAATGTTCTTAAGTTCTGTCTATTCTATCTTTGCACCTACTAAGCCCCAAAGGGGTGGTTTCTCCCTCGCGCGTTCCTCGTCTTCAAATAAACCATTTTACCTGAATTGATTGTAAATCTTTTATCAAGTTATAACACATTTACAAAATCTTATCATTAATAAAATTATGTACCTGCGTTGGTAGCCGTGTGGTCTAACACTCTACACTCGTGTAAGTCTAGACTTCTAAAGACGTGGAGAACGGGGTTTGATCCAGGTCGGGTGCATAGAGTGTAGTTTTCCTAAATGGTTTTCCAATTACCTGTCATGCAAATGTGGGAGCACTTTATCTAATTCAACCTTTCTAATCCCCTTAGTATTATTAGTATATAGGTTAAAACCCAAACGGGTAGTAAGAAGCAGCGCATAAAAAAGAATAATATTAAGATTAACGTGTTGAAGAATTTAATTTGAAAGAAATGTAAATTAGAAATGAAATTGTGAAATAAGGAAAAAATATTCTAATGCTAAGAGAGAGAAAAAGTGTCGTGTTTCATCTTGTTTGTTTTAAATAAGGGAAAGGGAATAAAAACAAAAAGTTTGTACAATATCATGAACACGGTATGGTGGTGGAATCCAGCTGATACGACGTCTTCATTAATAAGCCTGGATAGAAAACATTCTTTCTGTTTAAAAAAAAAAAGAATACAGGAAGATTAATTATTGGATACGACTTTCTATCTAGTGCATTACATTAAAGAAAACGAAAGAAATTTTTTTTCGAAAAATAACTTTTATTTTTAATTAATGTAGTGAATGAGATAGAGCTCCTCTCAAGAGCAGTTACTGATAATTAATTAATAATACATTTGATTAGTGTATTAGTGTGTTTCATATTACTTATAGTATTATATAAGTTACAACAACAATAGCAATAAAATGATCTTAAACATATAAATTGTAATGTCTAAAAATATTAATTGCATTAAAACCTTTAAAATTATATAATAAAAGTCATACTTATTATATAATGTCTACAGAATTAATTTTATCGCTTTTATAAAACATAATAATTCATTTTATTTAAGTTATATCGTTTTAAAGTAATTTTAATTCAATAAACCCTACCATGAATAGAACATAGAATATATATAATAGATTCAAATTGATTTTGAAGGCTACCAAAATAATATATATTTTTGTATAATATTGTTTTGATCACACAATCTGTAAATTGTACAATTTAAATCTTTTTTTAATGTCCTTTTGATTGTTAATATAACACGAACAATATTTTTTGAGTCCATCGGATTATATATAAATATTACCAATCAAGGAAACCACCTACTTGAAGAACAATATCACAATGCGATATGGCTTATGAGAATGGAAGTTTTGAAGCTTCAGACCCACTAAAATAATAATCATTTATTTAAAAATACTGTTTTACAACTCTTTTGAAAATATTTATTTGTTGTAATTGTACTAGATATGTTTCTCACAATTTTTTGTGAACTGCGACATTTTACGGAAATTATAGTTTAATTGATCTATTTTGACCGTTTTATATATTTTTTAAATCTGTACAATAATTTAAAGGGTAAGGTTTTCAATTCAATAGATGTATCTCGGTTGCATTTCGGAATGAGATATATTCTAATTAATGAGCGATTTCCAAAATAATGGGAAATTTTTGAACGTTTGTAAGACATCTAAGCACTTTGGCAGGTAGTCCACTAAATTACATAGAATCTGGACTATTCAATTTTAGCCCACAACTGTTTTAATACAAATACATTAACTCTACTCCATGTTAAAAATATCAAAGTGAGTGGTAATCTGATTAAGTTATTTCTGGCAGAGAAATAAACATAAAACTTAATTTCAGGAATTAAATCTTGAATTAGCTATGCAAAAATTTGTAATCAAATATTAAAAAGAACTAACCAAATTCTAATGGTGGTGTGAAAAATATTTTTCTCCTCTATGAAATTTCTATGACACTTTTACATTTAATAAGTAACATATTTTGACTTTTATGACATTAATTAACATTCTATTAGAAGCAAAGAAATTAAAAAAATATTTTTTACCTTGATTAAACATTGTATAAATCGTCCTCTAGGGTCAAATAACACTACAGCTCCTGGATCCACGTTGCCAACCTTTAGGGACTAAGACACAAATTCAGGTAGATTATCAAAAAGGTTGAATCGTCCAAAAATGTATGAAGACTGCTAATTCTTCATGAGAGCTACGAGTTTGAAATGTATGTTTATACATACATAATTTGTCAGTTACCCTAAAGATAAGTGAGAACTCATCTTAACCTACAGATGTGCTTTGTAACACGCAGACTATCTACATATTTACACTAATAGGATAGGAATAAGCGGTATTTTAGAAAAAAATTTGGCGTAATTTTGTCGAATGAAAGGGAAAAACAGTTAGGAAAAATACTCTCAATACACTCAAAAGGGATTCTAAGCCCTGATCTCCCATATTCCAGAAATATAGTATATAGTGATAGTGATGCCTCAGATCATGTAACCATCAATGTGGGTGCTAATCAATAAGTGGGCTTGTTTTTAAAAATGTATCATCAACCGTTTCAAAGAAAAAAAATTATTACTTTTTTTATAGTTTGATTCGCAGAAGAAACATGAAACAATATTTATGATCTTCAGCAAGGAATCAAGAATGTAAATACTTGCGTCTGTTGTTTTTGGGTTGAATAACTAAGCTTTCGTTCATGTTTCCCAGAAATAGCTCTTAGTGAAATTGTGGGAGGGTAGGATGATCCCTTTCCCCACTTGTTCGTTGTGGTCTAACGAACACAGACCGGGCACTGCTGTATTTTCTGTTGTATGTGCGGGAATCTAAACGTGGAAAATACGAACACTTCAGCTGTATTCAAACCGATATAGTTCTCTCAGAGGCAAGCGGGCTAGCCCAGTAAGGCGGAAAAGGGTTCCTGTCTATTTTATTCAAAGAGAATTGGTAGATAGGGCTATATTTGAGGATGGGGCAGTATTTAAACAGCTATCATAGTTACAGGGAAATAAAAACAACCACTACAAATTACAAATTCACGCGGTTCCCTTTCATAGTCAAATTTATTAAAAACAAAACAAGTAAAAATGTAGATCAACTAATATTGTTTTATGCTTAGTTTTCAAAGAGGTGACACCCTCAACTGTTGTAAGTTTTCACAACATTACTTCCATGGAAGGTAATTAAAGGTATAAACTGCACTGTGAAATTATGTATTATTTTTCTCTTTATAAAAAAAGAGCTGTCCATACTTATAGTGGATGTTATAAGTGGTCAATGTCAATTTATAGGTGACAATGTTGTATCCTTGCACTCCACAGCAAGCGGACATCAACGGTTGCACAAGCAGCAGTAAAAACACCATTTCCTATATTCTCACAAATTAGACAATACACGACGTTCATTTATTACATTTTCTGTTTGTTTCATTTAAAAGAAATAGAGCTCTTGAAAGCAATTTCACGTACTTGTAAACACTGTATATTTTGTATAAAAAACATAGAAAATAGTTTTACTAAAATATAGGATGATATGGTAAGTGTTAGGCTATCGGTTAGCATTCCTGTCACCCGCTTTGGTGGCCACGTGTTCTAACGCCACACTATCGCAATAGACTAGACCACATATGTTGGAGAGGATCAAAGTTTGAATCTCGGTCGGGTGTACTGAGGGTAGCTTACCCTAATTGGTTTTCCAATCAAATACGGGTACACTTCCTTTGAATATAACCTTCCTAATCCTTAAGTCCATTAGTGTAATTCTCACATAAACGTATAACCCGAAAGGGTGCTGAAATAAAACCCATTCCTGTCACTGTCCAAAAAAGCTTGGGGCTGAATTTGACAGTTTTCTTACATTTACATTTAATACTTCCTTAAAGTTCCGTTCCAAATCTAATGGGTCATTTTTAATATTGACCTAAATTATCATTTATATTAAAATCTTAACAAAATTCATAATTTTTTGTACTAATATTACCCGTAAGTAAAATATTCTAAAAAGCTAACAAAACAGTGCCCTTTAGTAAAACAATACCGAAAATCACATTTCATTATAAAATATTTAATCTCGGTAATACTATATTTGAGTAGTCCATTTGCAAAACTCGTTATGTCCAAACAAACAAAAATTTCAGAAACGGCAAAAAACTGCCATTTCGTTTGTAATTGATATATATATATATATATATTAAATACTCATTATTCCATGATATATATTGACCAAGGGATAACAAAATAAAAATGATATAACTCACGGAAAATAAAAAAACTCTTGGAGATGAGTTTTGAGGAATTTTGAAGGACATAACGAGTTTTGCAACAGTATTAGAAATTTCACATTTGCAAATACCTTGAAAAAGTATTCCATCTTAAAGGGCAATTAAAAACCTCCATGCAGATCAAACTAATTTATTTTATACAGTAATTAAACTCATACATTTTTTTATAATTTAGCATAATGTTAATATTATTTATTCAATCAAGTGGTCCTACTCAATGTTCTCAAAGCTCTCCCTTTTCCATTAATCTTCTTTTTATACAACCATCCCTTCCTCTTCCTCCAAAATTTCTCCAATATCTGAGCTATATTCATTTGGCTCATTCATAGCTTCCTGTTTTTCAAAAATGTCCTTAAAGAAAGTCAGTTGTTCCTTCTTCCTCCAATTTGCCTGAAAGTGTTTAGTCAACAGGGTATTCAAGTCTTGCAGTTTCTCTTTCTTTAGAGTTGTACCTTCCTCTGTTACTGTAGGTGCAATGTAATTTAAAGGTTTGCTTTTTCCTTCTCCCATGTCCAGGTAGTAGTTCACCTCACCTCGCACCACAAAGCTCTTTGTGTTTGTTTTTCGTAGAAATATCCTTTTGTAAGATTTGAGCTTAAAATGCCATGCACCAGGCTCTTTTACAACCTGAGACACCGCCTCTTTCCACTCTAAAACAGGGCAGTCTTTTCCTAGACGGATGACAGTTGCATGGGATCCAATAATGTTTATGTAATCTTTGTCGGTTAGAAGAGTAGAATGTTTCTTTACTTCAGATTCAATATGGCCAAAGATCCTGTCTGGCGAAATAAACGAATGTCCCACTACTGGAAATACTACCTTTATTTCTTTCACTGAGGATGGAGCATCTTGTGATAAAAACTTTCCCAACATACCGATCAGAATCTTGTTCTTGTTTTGGCCTCCACAGCCGTCGGCTACCAATTTCACAGTATGGTAGCTTGAAAGATCTGTGGAAGTCAATCTGTGGTAAACGGCCGATGCAACTTTGGTATTCATTTTCCAACCAAATATAGGCGAAAACTTTATCTTTGCCTTGAGGATATTTAGAAGAACCCTGGCAGATGGTAAAATTGTATATGTACATTTGGCGTAAATAGTACGCTGCTTGGTCGGGTATTTTGGGAATGGATTGATTTTTCTGACAGTCAAAACTAAAGGTAATTTCACCTTTATTGTGTTGAAGCAAATGCTTGTAAAATACATCTGCTCTTTTCTGTGTACAGTTAACTCTGTCTTTAAGTCTTATTTCATTTCTGCATTACTACAAGACTTTATTCGTTCAGTGAGAGAAAGATACTGAGAGCAGCAGTCTGTGGCAGGAGAACCAAAGCCAATATTGTAATCATTATCAAAAATACACCAGAAAAAGTCACACTTCACAGCTAGATTTGTAATACGCAATTCTGAATATTGGGACCAAAGTTTTCTTATACCAAGTTCACTCGATTGATACTGGCGGGTTGTATTATTGCTTCGGCAGTAATGGAATATATTCAATGAAGGTTTTCACACCTTGTTTCCTTTCAGAATAAATCTTTGATTTACGGTCACCTCCTCTCTGATCAGCTGGAGCGTCGCCCGTCTGAAGGAGCCTTTTGCACAGTAATTGGACTCTGTCTCTTGATACACTCGAACTGTTGATGAAGAGCTTTTTACACACAGGCACATTTTCAACTTTTTTGTCTTTCAAACATGGTATGAAATATTTTGTAGTTACCATCTTTCTGTATTCCATGTTACCAATCCGAGATCTTTGACGATTGGGAGTTTCTACTGTGACATGTCGTAGTATGAAATTATTCTGTGCTTGCCTGTTTGGGTCAGCATACAACTTTTGATGAATCCGTCTTACATCCGGCATTGTTACATCACTGCAGAGAAAAGCCTTTGCAGCCTTGTGTTGGCAAGAGGGTCGCTGAGGGAATGAAGATGCTGAGTGCCTGTAACATAAGATTGTCCAATTTTGTTAAGTCAAAGCTACCTAGATAAATGTGACCATTTTTAAGTATACTAATAAAATAACATCTGGACAAAGTTAAAAAGTTTTATTTAGTAGTAAATCTACCTCTTATACTGTGAAATGTATAGTTGAAAAAAATACTGCTGGAGTTTAATTGCATTATGCTCACAGACAACCCTATGGCAGGAATGTGTCAAAACTCCTGGCTTGGTTTAATTTGAATAAACTCATCCCTGGCGTATGCATTGTTTGTATATTACTGAGTGCTAAATAACATTATTAAACTAGGAGGGTACCGTAATCTAAAATAACCAGATAGGCCTAATGCACATGCTTTAAAAACATTATTATTTTCACTAACAACCAATTAGGCCTGAGGTCCTGAATTAAAGGACAATGCTTATATACTGGCATATCTTTCCTTATTTAAGACGTATGAAACTAATTAGTTAGGCTATTGAAAATTCATAATTAAATAATAGTAATTATATTAATTAGGTCAATGGACAAACATAACACCTATAACATACAAACATGACTAAGGCCAAGCCAGTTGTCTGGAATATTAACCTATATGTGTTAAAATGTTGAAACTAAAGGGGCAAAATAAGACACAAACTTACCTCATTCGTTTGACAATATTCCTTTTCCAATTTTCATTATTTCTTCTTATCTTTCGACCTTTTCCAAATTGTGAAGGTTGTACTTGAATAGGGTTCATGGTTTAATAATCACTAAAATTTAAGTATGTTAAACAAACACAATGTTTTGTTCATAAACAACAAAATTCCAAAGATAATAATACATTGGCAGTGGTGCCAACCCAGAACTTGAAAAATCTCATCTGTAATAATTATTATAATATAAAAATACAAAACTATACAGCAAACTAAGCAGAAGTAGAGTAAAGTTTAGTTAGGCTGCGATACATAAAGAAAAATAACGAGTTTTGCAACAGTTTCAATCTTTATTACAGAGCACTTCTTTGGGACATGATGAATTGTGCAGCAGTTTGTTTTGGTTGGACAAAACGGGTTTGGAAACATTATGGCTACTGGACTTGACGAGCTCTGCTGCAGTTCATGACTTTCAACACTCAAAAAAGAACGGAAAAAAGGGTTTTGCTGGGTTTATGTATTATAAGATGGTGTATAACGTGACCGTGATCAAAATGGCTGTGCCAACTCGATTTCAATTTTTCACGGACATAACGAGTTTTGAAAATGGACTACTCATTTTATCAAAGACAGAAATGATAGTTTCCAACATCACCTAATTAACAGTATTATACTGCGATGATTGGCATTATTATTTTAAATCGGCCTTTTTAAATTAAATACGAAAATGATTTATGTTGGTACCCACTTTGGTGGCTGCATTGTCTAAGGCGTTACTCTTACAGTAAACTAGACTGCTGATGACGGGGAGATCAAAGTTTGAATCTCGGTCAGGTACACTGAGGGTTGTTTTTTAATAATCGTTTTCCTTATCCCTCCACCCAAATGCGGTTACATTTCCTATAAATACAACCTTCCTAATCCCTGGAACCATTAGCGTAATTATTTTTAATGCGCATATCCCAAATTGGTAGTAAGATGCAAAGATGCAAAGCTTAAAATATATATTATGTATAAATAAATGTATATATATATATATATAATATGTTGGTGATTTGTCTTATGATTTCATTTGCTTATCACTTTAGTTAATAAAGATAAATTAACACTTATAGCGGGTACTCTCATTAAAGCACAAATATAATAACTAATATTAGATTTTGTTTACTTGGAAAAATAAAATATAAATAATACAAATAAGTTTGGTATATTAAAACGAAAAGTGACGTAAGCCGGTTATTCAAACACAAACCCAGATAATTGCAATATAAAATCTACTCTACTAGGTTTGTTGCATACATAATTTTAATTTGAAATATTAATTAATGTCAAAAGATAAAACCGATATCATTCATGATTGTAATTATTCGGTTGACCATCAGATGAGAAATTGGAAATGTGAGTCCAGTAATGTTGTGTTTTCACTTGAAAGCATGGAACAATAGGGGAATATTGTATAGAAGTTTCTGGTGACATAATTATATCAGACAAACAAGCCTTGTTTCCGAACCGGGAGGTTGTAGTTCCAACGGTTCCAGTTTAGTTGTGGCTTATCGAGGAACTTTATATATATATTATATATTCCTTCTTTTCATGTAGCTAACGCTGGTGCATCCCCTCGTAACTAGGCTCTTCACTCTTACTCATTCTTTAATAATGGTTGATAAGAAGTTCATCCTGGTAGTATGTGTAATGGAAGGTAAAATAGATCAAATTTCATTCCTTTCATCTATTCGTGACTACCTTAAATTTGGCTAGACAACACTTATTTTAACTTTGGGATTCATTTCATTAAAGACCCATCCTAGACAACAAACTTTATAAGATCATATTGATTAATTAACTGACAGCCTAAACAGGAAATGATTTGCAGTAAAACTTACAATAATTGATCGTTGAAAGGAACCAAGTCTGCCTTTAACAGCTGTGAGAAAAGTGAACTAATGTTATTCAACATCCAGCTAGAACAACTACTTTCTTGTTTCCAGCCCATGGAACATTTGTATTTCTTTTCTACTTCCAGATACATAAACAACGGTCTCTTATCGTATGGGACATTCATTAATAATTATCGCTGGATTACAAAATATCCCATTTTAGATTTAAACTGAAACACTGTGAGAGTTAAAAATGTTCTAGTAAATTTAACCCTCAAATATTAAGTTAAAATATTTATATTAAAACGAAGTGTTAAAAGGTATATTAAAAATAAACAATAGAATGTGGGGCAAAGGATGATGTAGACAGTTAAAATTAAAATTAAATTTTTAATATAATGTAAATACTATTTAGAGTTAAAGATTAATTAATAGAAGGATGTTTATTAATTTATATATAGATGTGTATAATCTGTTAAACATATACTACCTCCAGAGTAGATCCTAACTCTAGAATCATTTTTAAATCTAGTGAAACACCCTTTGGTGGCCGATTGGTCTAAGGCGTCACTCTCACAACAGACTAGACCACCGATGACGAGGATATTGGGGCTTGACTTGCTTTGTTTTTCTAAATTGTTTTTCATTGCCCCGCTAGGCAAATGCGGAAACACTTTCTCTAAACCCATCCTTAATACAATAGTATTTGTTATACCTACAATCCAGTGTTAAAATACAAACGAATAAGGACTTCTTGGACACATGATTTGAACCAAAGACTTCTGTCTTTGTAGATATGAATAAGAGACGAATCACTATGGTCCAGTGCTAAATTATCGGCACGTAAAATCAAGGTTACCAAGTTTGATTTCAATCTAGGGTCTTTTACTTTTCACTTAGTTTAAAATTACTCTTATAAGATTTTTAATGTCTTTGAGGGTAGCTATATACATTTTTGACTTAGGTTTAAAGGCGCATATACTTAAAAGAATTATTTCAGAAGACGACTTAGATTGCTCTTACCAAGATGGACATTAATTCTTTTTTCTGTACTAATGTTATGTGAAGGGCAATGTAAAATGTTGGAGGTAGCGTAGGGGGACTACATAACCTCGATTGTAAGAGATGAAGCAGAGTTTGAGAGCTTCGGCTGTGGCTCCATAACTCAATTTAAGTCGAGGACTTTATATCCCCTCGCCCCTATCTCTGGTACGCTTTGATTTACCTTTATACCACCCACGGTTTTTACCATTGACGATAGGCCGGTGGATGGGTATTGATTTAAGTTTCAGACGCCATGTCAATGTAAAAAAAATAAAAATAATAATAAAATACTATTTGAGGTATAAATTGAAGAAGATGGTTTTGAATAGAATTAAATTCAGTCTTTTTTTAAAGTACTTTATAAACATAAGGTAGATTCAGAATTCCTCTGAGGTACTGACTACATTCTATTTTAGATGAATTGTGAATATAAAAATAATGACGTAGGTGAGAAGAGTAGGGTCATAAGAGACTGACTGCAACTTGTTATGATAAAGATTCCTCCGAGGAAATATTAATATTTTTTCACATTTTTTCCAGGTAAATTCTTGTTGACTGCCCTATAGCTCATGCAATTTATTCTAATTTTCTCATATTGCTAAATAGGCTTATACTTTAGAGTGTGTTACTAAAACAAATTATCATGAGGCGTTATTGGGAGCTCAACAAGGAGAATGCAGAGAACAGGGCTTTTGGCGGTGTAAGTTCACTGACGAAACAAATATCTTTCATTTACCTGACACTGGAAATCGAGTCTAGCACGAGCCATATGTCTGAGATCATGTGGTCTATGGTGTCGGTAAGAATCTAGTTTTTACAGGATCGATAAATGTGATAAGCCTGGACTATTGGCAGCTTAAATTCTGGTTAACAAACTCAGAATGAAATTGTGCAAACCGGTTTTTATTTATTTTATTTTAATAAGTTATTCTAGCCCGATGTTAATTAACAGCTACAGATAAATAGTAAGCATGAATAGGTTAGTTTACATGAAATGCACCCCCATTATTATGTAATGATCACTGTAAAACTTAAAGCTATGTACGCAAAAGAGCATTTTTTGTACAACATTTTGTGCATGAAATTTCACAAAATTTTGTACAATATGGATGCACACAAGTGTTACCCAAAGACTGTTCACAGTACTTATGATTTCAGAAAGCATTTGAATTGTATTCTTTGACCCTTTTTTGGTTAAATAGACACTGAGTAACTTTTTATCTGTATATATTATTAAGATTTAACTGATCTTTCTTCAAGGATATTGGATGTGTTTATAACATTATTTTTGATGCAATTTAATTCTATTCAAAGCTTAAGACATCTTATATTTTTTAATTTCCCATAATTTTAGTTTATATTTGGTTTGATCAATTAGTTTGCTGTTAATATTTGTACATCAATATTAAAAAAGAAAGGGGAGCATCTCGAGGACTAGGCTATCGATATTTAAAACTACTCAATAGTTTAATAATAATAATTAATCACCTTTATAGGACCTGCTCTATTTCCTACAAAGTAACAGATCTGGCGACATATGCAAGGTAGATATTGTACAAACGCTGCACTACGCATCTTGTGGCTACAAAATAAATCATTTTGTAAAGTACATTTTTTATTTTAACACCACATCTTACTACCCGTTCATATTTTAATATTATGTGCTAACTAAAATTCGATGTTAAGGATGATGAGGGTTGAATTTAGAGAAAATATTCCGCATTTGCGTGAGGGAAGTGTGAAAAACAGTTTAGGGAATAAACCACTCTCAGTACATCTTATTGGGGTTAGAACCATGATATACGCGTCATTGGTACTATAATACATTGATATGGTAGCTATCGCCTTTGACTATTTGCCAAATGAAGTGTGTTACAGTAAATTATATCATTTGTACTTGTTTATAGCTATAGGTCCCATGTAGAAAGACCAGTATAAGGCTAGTAACACTAGTTTTTAAGAATCTTCACTTCAAACGATTATTATTGCTGTCATTTCTTCCCAGTTTTAACCCAAGCTTATAGAAATTATACATTCTACCATTTGGCCGCTCTACGAAAGACGCTGAATGGTCATCACCAATGTTGTGTACCTAAACCTTTCAAGATAACCGTTTCAGTGCATTCGTGCATAATCGAGCTTCCAACCTCCCTTCTAAAGTCCACTGAGCTAAACACTTCAGAAAATTCCCTTGGGTTTTATTCCTAAACCCTTATTTACCACTCTTTCTCCTTTCCTCCTGTATTTCTTTCTCCTCTCCCCCCTATGTTTCTTTCTCCTTTTCCCCCTATGTTTCTTTCTCCTTTTTCCCTAAGTTTGCTGGTGGAAGCTCCTATCTGCTTAATCTCGACTGACAAAAGGTTGGAGCTTGCTTCTCTGGCAAATTGCTTGAGAAATGGATGATATTCTTCACTCCTCCCTCCCACTCTAAACCTTCCACCTCTCTTGCTCCGATATGTGAGCCCGCCTCCTCTCCCTTTCTCTCCGGAATACAATATTTAAAGCCCGTAGAATTATATCAGAGATACGCGAAGAGATGGTAGGGTCTGTTACAGGCAGCAAGGGAGACTTTCCTTGTTTTCTGCCCTAATAAACTTCACGGAGCGTATTGTGTCCGAATCGAACAAGAGACTATGCTAACAGAATATCTTCTTACGGGCGCTCGGCCCGTCGAGAACAATCACACTCTCGTGGATAAACCATTACAGCTATGGTGGTCTTTCTCTGAAACTTGGAACGCTTCCGTGCTTTCCACACTAATAGGACTTAGCATTGAAGGCATTTTAATCGCGAGCTGTGCGCTAAGGGCAGTTAAGGAGGGGAATTATTTTATACACATTTAGATGGTTTTAAATGGAAACGGACTTACGAACTTTTTTTTTTTTTGGCGCAGATGTAGTTTCTCATACGTTCACCATAAAAATTCCTCCATTAGGTTGGAAGAATATATACAAATAAGTTAGGTTAGTCTTAAAAACATGATTGAAGCCTACACTAGTGGTTGGGTGGACATTTCCTCAGTCTCATTTTGATTGGCTTGACAATAATGATGAAGTTTGAGTTCGAATCCCAGATGAGTGTATTAGAGAATATTTTCCTTAATGGTGAATCCCTCTAGTTCGTCACGAAGTACTGTACAGTGTACATTTCCTCTACATTTTACCTTTCTCAGGTAGTTATGAGGAAGTTAAAATATTAGTATAAATGTAACTGCATTTTCATGAATAAAAAATGGGAAACCATCGAGGAAAGATAAACCTCATTCTGGACAGGATACTTTGGGTTATAATGGTTTTTTGATTTAACTAGGACTTATATCTTTAAAGAGTTGACAAATACATTCTATTACTACTATGATTGAAATTTAATTTAATTTTAATCGTTTTTATTACATAAATTATGTAATAACTAAACACATGACTCTTTTCAAGATATTAAATTTCTGAATACGTATACATTTTCTAATACATTAACAAAATGGAAATTATTTAAAACATAGAAATGTTGTATAATGAAATGTAAGATTCAACAAATATAACTTTATTGTGCTCACCAACATACATTGGTACCTACTTTTCCTTTCGTGTTTGTAATCTTTGTTATAGTTTCGATGGTCTAAGAACTATCCAACTATTTGCCGTGGGGAATGCTCCTCTAAGCCCAGTTCATGAAAGGGATGTAAGGAAATTGCTTAAATATTTGGATGGACGAAATTGTGCCTGTTTGAAGGTATGGTTTAAGAATGTTACGATTAATAATTAAATGCCATTTAGATCTTAATTATATGCAATTTATGATTATTTATAAACAATAATACTACTAATACTATAAGCCTAAAATTGTATTTGTATACAACATTTTTATTACTTTCTTATGAGTTTTTATTTAACCTTTAATACAATTTACGTTAAAGTACCTAATAATTCCTTCAGATAAAAATTATTTTTACACTGATTAACATTAAAATTTCAATTAGATTCAATGTGGCCAATATCATAGATGAACAAATATACCAAATTTATCGCTCATATAAGTACAGATAGCTATACACCACTCACGGTAGGAGTTACTCTCTGAAGGGTCTTTTTTCATAATAATATCCTACTATTTAATATATTTCTGGTAGGGAAAATGGGCTTTCAGAAAACAATTCCTACGCTGAAATGACTTTATGTAAAGCTGTTACACTAAAATGAGATATTCAAACCCAAAAATTAATTTTAGGCAGCCTTCTAACTGAAAACACCTCAAATATATTTTATATTTAACGTGCATCCAAACATTTATTTTACTACGAATGGATGTTTGGATCACTTTTAAAAAGTACAAACATATTTTTTTGATCAAAATTGATAAAATTTTACCATTTATACTGTTTTTAATTGTTATTTTATAGGTTTTTGTATTATCCATAAAAATGTTCCACTGCACATTACATGACTTGACGTATGAATACGTACAAGTAGGTCTAGTTACTTTACTACTCGTCAGGTATGTAGTTTCAAAATATAAGGGAGACACTCTGTACATAGAGGTCATAGGTTACAGTGATAATCAATTTAAAGTTATATCTAAAATTCGTGTACTGTAATTTTCGGAAATAAATTTTTTGCTAAGATTTTTTCTGATAATGAAGGCTAATTTGGGTTTAATATTTCATTATTTTATCTTAAAAAACCCCATTTTAATTTACTTTAAAGTTGTAGTTCTTATAATAGTAAAACTAATTTTAACGTTGGTGAAGACCATTTAATTGAATTTGATATTTTTTATTTGAACGTTTTAACATAAGGGCATTTTTAAGGTTTAAATTCAGTGTGAATCAAGTATTTTTGAGGTAAATTTAATTTTCAATATCTTGATAAAAGATGGTAAGTTCACAGAGTAAATCAAATAATCACCCCCTCCAACCCCTTCTTTTCAGAGCTTCCAGACCAGGTCAAATATTACCACTTGTCTACCATTGGTTATAAACAACTGTTTCATTATGACACATTTTGAGTCCTGTTAGTTCTGTATTTTTGAGCTAAGAGACGATACAACCATTAAATAATCCCTTGCAATACTTCATTTGACCAATATAACATTACCACTGATTGAACTCGGTTCTGAAATCACAAAACTGAAAGAAAAATATGTTTCTCTGTGATTTTCTAAAAATATTTGCAACAAAAGAGGTTTATTCACTTTCTATTTTCCAAGAAAGGAAATTTTAAAATAAGAACAAAAATTGAATATTGTTTGTACGTTTATTGTTTCTTTTGTGTGATACGACTAGATAAGATGTTTGAATTAAAATAACAAAATAAGAAAAGATAATTTAATAAATTGCATTTGTATTTTACTAGATGTAGATAAAATACCCATAAACCGATTCTGTGCAGTTATTCAGCAATGAACCCTGACCTCTCAGCTCAAATATAATAGCAATATCCTTAGGATACGCTGTCACTTACAACTAATATATTTTATCTGATGGTTGTCACTAAAGTAGTCCTTACAAGGAGCCTGTCTAGAGGAATTTTTCTTTTTAATTGAAAACTCGAATAATTTAAATTTGAATTGATATTTAATAAAATGTTAAATGGAAACTTGCAATCAAACTAAACTATTTAAATGTCATACTCCATCGTATGAGAGTTTCATAGCCGTATTATTTTCTGACTGTTTAAGGTGACATGGGAAGGAACATAATTTAAGGACCATATTTATTCAGTTTTTATGACAACAAACTTTTCGGCTAAACTTAATCAACATTGCCTCAGTATATACGTCAGGATTAGTTTTCTAAATCAAGTAATTACAGCTGTTTTTGAATATTCATCGTAGGTATTGTGTATTTTTTTAGGTATTTTCTCTTAATTTAAAAACAATCTGGTTAATTGCCGCAATGCAAGAGAACTGTTAAAAATACAAAGTACCTATAATTAAAATATTCATATCTACTGAGGCAATGTGTGATATATTACTAACAAAAAATGTTTTTGTCTTGGAAAACAGCAAAAATGTGGACATTAACTCTCGTTCTTTTCCATAGCACCTTAAAATCTACTGTAAAACAGTTTCATAGTCAACATTTTCGTGAATGGGTTTTGACACATTGACAAGTGAAATTAATTTAGACCACTTTTGTTTCCCACCATGCCACACTACTCATATGGGTTATACGCATCTACAGGGTGTTCGGGAACTCAACACCCAAAATGCACATATTATTTGTTTGAACCAAAAATAATAAAAAATCTTTATATACTTAAATCCGACCAACTATGCTAGTACCGTTAAATTTGTTTCAGTGACTCGAGGCTTCCACTCGTTTCTCGAAGTTATTTGAACGTATGGATATTGGGTTGTAGAGTCATCTTTTTTCTTCTTAAGTTCTTTGACTTGTCTTGAGCTCGAAGCTTTGATTCTTTGGTGGGGCCATTTAGATGGTGAGGAAGAATCAGGGAATGAGTTTTGGTTTAGGGAGCGATAGGAAAAAAGATTAAAGTCTGGTATGAACTATATCTTTTAAGCCTCACCAAATATTTTAGTTGGAATCACACTTACAGGAATGTGCGCTTGCAGTGTCATAATATAAGCATTCAGAGCATGGTAATAGCATTGTCTGCGCACAGTCTTGTAAGTGTAAATAAAACAACTGTCTTACAAGGTTCTCTAAGTTTGAGTCAAACAATGATATTACAAGGTCCTCTAAGTGTGAGTCAAACAATGGTATTACAAGGTCCTCTAAGTGTGAGTCTAAACAATGATATTACAAGGTCCTCTAAGTGTGAGTCAAACAATGATATTACAAGGTCCTCTAAGTGTGAGTCAAACAATGGTATTAAAAGGTCCTCTCAGTGTGAATCAAACAATGTTCTTACAAGGTCCTCTAAGTGTGAATCAAACAATGGTCTTACAAGGTCCTCTAAGTGTGAATCAAACAATGATATTACATGGTCCTCTAAGTGTGAATTCAAACAATGATATTACAAGGTCCTCTAAGTGTGAGTCAAACAATGGTATTACAAGGTCCTCTCAGTGTGAATCAAACAATGTTCTTACAAGGTCCTCTAAGTTTGAATCAAACAATGTTCTTACAAGGTCCTCTAAGTGTGAATCAAACAATAGTCTTACAAGGTCCTCTCAGTGTTAGTCAAACACCGGTCTTACAAGGTCCTTTCTCTGTGAATCAAACAATGATATGACAAGGTCCTCTAAGTGTGAGTCAAACAATGATATTACAAGGTCCTCTCAGTGTGAGTCAAACAATGATCTTACAAGGTCCTCTCAGAGTGAATCAAACAATGATATTACAAGGTCCTCTAAGTGTGAATCAAACAATAATATTACAAGGTCCTCTAAGTGTGAGTCAAACAACTGTCTTACAAGGTCCTCTTGTCTTACAAGGTCCTCTCAGTGTGAATCAAACAATGGTCCAATGTCCATACATTCAAATAACTTGGAGAAACGAGTGGAAGCCTCAAGTCGCACGTAGGTCCTATTCCTCGCTTGATTTTCTTCGGTTTTTCCCCCTTGCTCCGTGTTCTGGAGTTGTACAAATCATATAAAAGGCTGGCAGAGAAATATGATCATTACCCTTGGACATTGCTCTGGTTTAGTAGTACGAAGCTGAGGCTTCGGTTTATTTATTATGAAATGTAAGCATAAATTCTGTTTCGGCATTAATATTTATCTAGATGTAACTTCTTCAAAATGCCATTCCTTTTACGGCAATACTATTTCAGGTCAAATTTCAGAGAGCTTAAATATTTGATTAAACTAAATGCAAAATATTTTAGTTAGCTTTTTATATTATTATAAATAATTAATTAACAAATTAAGATATAAGTTGTGAAACTGAATTTCTTTTTAGCGCTAGTGAAGCGATAGATGGACAAACGTTATATTATTATTTTGGTTAAGTATTTTTCTTTTTCCAGGCTAATGTTATTTGTCATATTATATGTTGTTGATATTATCTACATTTTATTTTATAGTATGACAGGCTAGTTTAACGTATATTGTTCTTATAATATAACTTTGAAGTTTATGATCAATATTCCGGATAACTGTATTAAATTATTACGAGTTAACAAATGAATGTTAGAAATATTTAGAGAATAAGTATCTCGAGATACTTTGAGTAATTATGTATGAGAATCTCAAGTGAGAAATAGCAAATTATTTGATGTTTCCATGTTATATACATAAAATATTGTTAATATCAATTAATGCCTTTTCTAAATAATTTTGTTTTACCCTTTTTTAGGTTACAATGGGCTATAGGATTTACCCTTAAGTTTTATAATCTATAATTCTTTAATTACTTTGTTTTCTGGGTAACACTGAATATTATTTAAATGTCCTGAGGCCTGGGATTTTTCCGCAACTGTATTGGGTTACGTACCCATGGGTACTCTTGATGTACTCAGATGTTTATTACTACTCAAGCTGCTCACTCCTATTGCCCTGTTCTTATTTTATTGTAATCTTTGGACCCTCTTTGATAGGTTGCGTCTAAAACAAGGGTCAATAGCTTGTAAGTATTCTACATATTAATTAAGATTTGTTATTTCTTTGGAAAAAAACTATTTTACTGATCTTCGTATATTTTAAATACTTTTAAATGACTAAAACAAGTTTGTTTCTATCTATTTCTGAAAAGTGCTTCATAATTATGATAATAACATAAGTAGGTTTTTTGGTGACAAATTAATTAGAATAGTTAAATAATAATAAACGATTTAAAAAAATTTTTTCCAAATTCCAATTGAACATTTGTGAATGTGTATACGAGCGTATCGTACCATTTATTCTAATATATTCTAGTAATCAAACTATCGTACATGCTTTATATGCTATTCAAATTGTTACAGTACTAATATTGGATGTTTGTTTATTTGTGTAATTATTTGGTTCCCTATGTCAACAAAATCATGATCGGAATTATCATAAGTATATACAAGCTTAAATTTACTTGTGGGTATGTACTTTTAACAAGTTGAGTAGAAATAGAGGCCTTAGTTTAAACGTTATTACCCACTTACGTGCATTCTGCCCAAGCAACAGTCCACGAATAGATAACCTTTTGTCAATGGAAGACAATGTCTTGTACGAATCCCCCATAAGGCCGCACATTTTATGCAGAGTATATTACACCAACATTTTTTTTTATCAAAACATGGTAGTTTACTAAACATAGAAAGATATATTGAGAAGAGCGGCTAATTTTTAATAATATGTTTTATAAATAACAACTACTTGTCATAATTAATTAAAACACATGACTTTTGAGGATGTATAATTTAAATTCATGCTTAATTTATAAATTATGCTATAAGGTCACACCGAACTACTCAAAAGGTCACAGGCTCTCCATTGGTAGGATACACTCTAGTCCTACCATAGATCTATAAACTATATTAGACCATAGCAAGGTAAGCTCTCTATCTCTCTTTCTCTCTCTACCTTTAAGAGTGTTACACAAAATAACACCGGGAAGAGCTCTAGACGTTTAGAAATACCACATTGTTTATTAAGTGGTGTTTTACTAAAGTTTTCTTCAAAATATGGTAGAAAGTTCTGATTAGTTAAAAAGTTTAAATTTAAAGTTTAAATTGCTTTAAAAATAGGTGATAGCTAACGTAAAACCCTATGAAACAATCCCACACTATCATACAATTGTACGTTGTGTCCCCATCAAAACATGATTATATTTTATATAAAATGGCTTGATTTCAGCTTTTAGGCTTTTGATCTCGAATACTATAAACATTTATTAAATCAAAAAGGTTTTATTAAATATTTAATATCATTTCTTTTATAGCTTTCAATAACGTGAGATAGGTATCTCTACCTTTTTTTCACAGTTATTTACTCTTGCCAAATTTGGCAAGGTTGTATTTCCATTTGTGGAGTTCGGCAATCTTTTCTCGTTACATTTAATGTGTCCTTTGTGGATTCTCTGAGAACGTAATCCTCTTTTCTCATGGCAACCTAACAATTTGGTCTGATTTAAAAAATATATATAATTTTTGTATATAATATCCTTAGTAGATTTCACAATCGTCTTGTATAATTTTGCTAATTTTTTAAACCGAAGTAATGTGTGTGTGTGTGTGTTTCGTTTCAGTAGTCGTCCGTAGCCTAAAGGTAAATAAAAACCATTTTATGCTTAGAGTGGAGGAGAAAATAATTGTTCTCTCTCCTGTTGTAAGCTGATTATTTCTCCTAAGTTGGAAGATGTGGGCGAATAGGTTACATGTGAATTGTTGGCAGTAGCCACTTTAGGGGCGGGGCTTAGAGCTTAGGTAACCTCTCAAGTGCACAAGGACTCCTTTCTGATTTTATTATTATTATTATTATTAATAATAATATTATTATTATTATTAGCACCGCGTCTTACTACCCGTTCGGGTTATACACACTTACGCTAATGTGTAATGGTAGGGTGATGGATGAAATGGAGGACCTACAGTTTAACGTGGAATCCGAACCACGGTGGAGGCCTGGCATCCCCCACATTCACAAGATGTCTTGTCAGAGGTGAAGGAAGGGTTTAGTAATCAGATAAATCTGTGCTGGGAGCGAGGATTGAACCCCGGCCACCAGCATTGAAGTCTGACACCTTACCCCTAGACCACCAGGTCACCTTTCTGATTTTAATTCTTGGTCTTATTTACTTAATAGTAGAACTAATTCCTTGTTCTCTCATTTATGAACTCTAAGTCTACCTTTAACTGTGCCACATTTAGGAGCAGTAAGAGGGCTTGCACACGTTAAGAGATTTTACATTATTTAAGAATATTTTTGATATTCTAAAATATTGTTTTCAATGAAATGTAGGTAAAAATTATGAGCAGGTTTCTGAGCCATTAAAAGGTTTTTTGATTTACAAAAAAAAAAAAAAACGCTTGATATGGCAATTTGTAATTCTGAGATGTTTCAAGATTCGAGAACATTTCAAAAAAGCATCGAGAACACAATTATGAAAATCTTGTCTTAGTATGAAAGTGTTAAGAAACTTTCTTTATCTTTTAACATCTCGTCTGGTCTATACGCATATTTAAGCATTTGAAAATGAAATTATACAGACTACTTTTAAAGTTGGAAGAGCAACGAAATCACAGAAAAGGACCAAATCATAATTTTTGTATTAATATAGTTAATTTTACTACAAATGTGTTCTTTTTGTTGTTTCTGGCGTAATAGAGATGACAAACAAAATAGCATTCATCCGTAGCACTAGACCTTAGACATATTTTAATAAATTACATTTTAAATAGTTTCCTTTATCTAAAAATTGAACATTTTTAAAGATTTTAGGGTTCAAATTGTACTCGACACTCAAAAGAAAATTTAATATTCAGATTCAAAATCAGATATGAGAAATATAATAATAGACCCAAATCTAAAAATTTAACAATTTTGTTAGCTTAAAGGTATCTGAATATAACATTTTGTGGTGAATTGGTTCTAAAATTGTATTAGTTCCAGTTCTACTACTTTGGGTATTGGCTACAAATTCCACTTATACAGAGAAACTAATCTCAAACTTATATATCTCCACCAAGGCAAGTGAAAGTTGCGTCACCAACTAATAACATGCCATTTGTTTCAGAAAACAAATTACCTACTGATATTTTAAACTAATTAGAGTTCTGAATGTTTATGAAGATGTGTTGACTGAGTGAATCAAGGTATTGTTTTAACGTGATCATTTGGCATTTTGGCCGTCTGTACGTTTATCCGCTGGTTTGTTCTGTAATAACTGCCAAATGCGTAGAGCAACAGCAAAATATTGCAAATACATCATTTGAGGCTAGGCCAAACAAAGTGTGTACAGTATAGTACATCGTTTAAATTGGTCTTTACGTTTCAATATGGTGACCTCTCGAATGGTTTTACGTTTAAAGCCAGTCTTATGACTCATGGATAAATATTAATATGGTAGATAAATATTTATATCTGGTGGATAAGTTAAAAGTGTGTCTTATGACTGCCAGATAGCATTTATCTGTCAGATAAAATGTATTTATCCATCACATTTTTATTGGGAGGTTTAGGTACCTGAACATTTTTATCTGGAAGTTAAAATGGTTGTTGCCATAGTGACGCGTTGTTTTTAATGAGGTTTCACCAATCAGGATCTGTTTTTAGGTTAAAATCTTGGTTCGCGTGTTTAGTAAGCACAGGCCCGGGCCCCAACTATATAAAGCTAGAACATTTAATCTACACTTTTATATAAACTGACAAATAATTTGTAGAGTTATATTTATTTAAGAACAAACAATCAAAATGTGGGTACAATAATTGAAATTTTGTAAACATTGTACCCAGCTATTGCCCACATTTTGGCAGACACCAAAATTAGTACGTGCAAGACAACTTAGCTTGTGCACCCACGTGACATCATCTGTTTACTCGCACTCGTTTAGCCGCCATTATTTAACAATTGTTGAGCGTTCTCACCACTCGCTAGGTTGTAGCACTATCAGCAGGGCTTATACGCATGCGCGCACCAGTAAAAACAATACCAACCTTGCGTGTTCTGAATAAAATTATATTTATCCTACATATATCCCTCTGGCAGATAAATTCAGTTCATAGACGCTTAAAACATTAACGTGACTGATAACTTTTATCTGGTAGATATCTTTAACCTCCCAATAGCAATATATATCCGTTAGTCATAAGACCAGCCCTTAATAACTCATCTAAAGTGATTTTAATTTAAAATTCTAGGCATTCGATCAAGAATATACAAGCGGCATATTTTTGTAAATTTTTACATATTGCGAGACGGATGTCTTAAACTGCGTGATCAGCGCTTATTTTCTGTGAATATAATGTACTATTTAAAATATAATTACATTTATCCAGTATAGCTTGATCACCAAGGATAACAATCAACATAAAATCCAACGATATATATTTAGTAATTATAAGAAAATGGAGGAAGTTAGGTCTTCTGTCAACAGAATTACTAGTAATAATTTATGTTTATATCAATAAAATGTTGTTTATTTAATATATTTATTTAAGACATGTATTTAACTTAATTAATATTATTGACCAATAATAAACTTTACTATATTATATAAAAGACCTATAGATTTTTGTTTGTAATCCTAAATATTTTTTTAAACGAATGTTTTTAAATATTTGACATCTTAGGATGTTTGGTAGATAAAAGAAAATGACAAGTTTAAATCTTCCTTCAGGTTTAATGCTAAGAAAGTCCATGGAAGCGCATATTTACCAATAAGAGGAAACAAGAAAAATATAATTTTGAAATGCAAGTCAAAGCTGACCTGGCACAAAAAGTAGAGTGAGTGTGTATACTCGTCTGTGGAAGAGGGGAGATGTTTTCAGGAGGTGATATAGAGGACAAACAGGATTAACGACGTATTTTGTTCCCTGTACTATTAATTTCGGACATAGGCATGAAGTATTGTTCAAGAGTATTTTTGTGCGTTTAGCTAAGATTCAACCCGCTTCATAGAAAAGCTTCGAATTCACAACGTAGGTAGCGTTATAAACGAGATTTGTGTACTCACTGTTGGAGCATCTCCATTCGTTTGTTATAAATTATAAAGTATTGTTTATCAAACTGTGATAAACGTACCAATGCAGGTACACGATTCACCACAGAATTTATCGATTATTTTTTGTTTTTATAATAGTAGCCTTGTTAAGGGGGTATCAAAAACTTTAATAATCCCTTCCTTCCATCACTGATAATTTTTTAATTCACCATTAAATCCTTTTGGAATTTTGAAACGACCTTTCACACTTTAAATGATTATTCAAGGATGGTTAATTATATCACTGATAACATATTTCTACAAAACATCAATTTTCAAAGAGGCTAATATTTATAAATATTATCGACTATTACTTCTTCTCACATATCAGTGTATCTTTTATTAAAAGGATTATCGTCACCAGGTGTCTATATTTGAAACGAAATTTTAAAATTATACTAAACAGTAACTATAAGTTAGAGTATTATTTCCTTGATTCGAGTATACAATCACGATGAAAAATATGATTAAAAACACTTGGGAATTGACTAAATGTTCTTACTTTAAAAATACAGGTGAAATGTATTCAAATATCTTTGTGTGCCAAATAATGGTGACTAATATAGTTCTAAGTTCTAATTATTGTTTCAGATGTAGAATCATTACTTACTATTAAAATTTGTTTTCCTATATTAACCAATTTTTTTCTGTTCATTTTAGATATTCTAATTGGTTCACCCAGAGTGGCAGAACTAGCACTGTATTTGTAATCAGTGTTTGTATTTTGTGAGATTAAAGTTCTTGGCATATTTTATTAACAATTTTAATAAGTTAATTGTTCTTCTAACAAATCAAATAGTTTAGTCATCCCTGTCAGTACTTTTGGCTTAAGATAAGTTTTGTTTCTTATAAGCCCTTAAAATAAACTGGTTTCACCAGAACCAGTAGATCCTGATGCTAAGGCGTAAGTATAGTCTTGTCTGGTTTACCAGTGATGAGGATTTCAGGATTCTTGTTTCACTGAATGTGCCGATATATTTGTTAGCCACTAAATAATTTTCCAACTTCTCTTAACAATAATGCGGGTGCAAATAATCTAAATTCTAATTTTTTAAATATCTACCGTGTCATTGTAAATATACGGATAGCCTGGACGTGTTAAATGAAAGAGAGCATGGCCAAAATATTAATAAAATTATCTTAGTTAAACTGTAGTAATTACCGGCTCTGAGGTGGAAAGAGCTTCTGGATACAGATTCAGAGGTCACGGTTCGATCTGACAGACTTTCTGTAAAGCAGTGGGTATAGAGTTGGGGTCCACTTAGCTCCTTGAGGACAAACGAGAAGCTACTTGAATGGAAAAAGTTGCTGCACCGGTCTATAAAACTGAGATAAAAGGCTGGAGGGTGCATTGTTATCACCCCCTGACACTATAAGGCCACAGAATATGGCACTATCTTCACTAACAGACGGCTGCTGCTCGGTTCGTGTGGCTCGAATGTGGTCTGAAGATATGGAGTATTTATTTTAATGAAATGAAAGTAACCACAATAATGTAAACCTCAGGTTAGGGACATATTTTATTCTCTCACGATAGTATTCAGGGTTTTAGATAAGGACTAACACACACTTCGGTGGTCACGTGGTCTAAGGCTTCATTCTAGCGTTAGGCTGGACTACGGAAGATAGAGATATTATGTTTAAAAACCGTTCAGGTTTAGTGAGGGTGATTTATTCTAAATTGTTTTCACCTCTCCCTCAAAGCAAACGCTGGTCCACTCCCTCTAAATTACACCTTTCTCACCCATAGCATATTAGTGCATATAGTACAGATACCTATAGCTCGAGTGGAAAGTAGGACGTAGTGATAAATAAAGTTAAGGGGGCAACTCAGGGTAGCTAGAACGAATAAAACTCACTAAATCTTCCAGGTGTTACAGAAAATATTTTTAAAATTTTACTGACTATTTGGATTCAGTTTTTCTTTAGGGACGGTTATTTTTCCGTGTCTTACACTGATATTAATAATTTAAAACATGCCAGAAACTACTTCATTTATTTATTTAATTTATTCAAGGAATTTAACAAGCGCCCTCTGAACCAATTGATTATATTAGTCAAGTGTACAGACTCACTACCGACCTTGATTATATTAGTCAAGTGTACAGACTCACTACCGACCTTGATTATATTAGTCAAGTGTACAGACTCACTACCGACCTTGATTATATTAGTCAAGTGTACAGACACACTACCGACCTTGATTATAATAGTCAAGTGTACAGACACACTACCGACCGAGCTGAGGTTTAGGATACATTAAAGGCAATATTAGTGTGGTGGTAAGTGCACCTGGATACGAGCTGAGGCTCTCAGGTTTGATTCCCGGCTGATACCTGCGGTAATATTTCCCGAGAGGAGAACCACCCCATCGGTCATCAGTGTTTGGTTAGTTAAGCTTGAGTAAGGTTCAAGTGTCTCCACATCCTCAAACTCACCATCACCCTCACCTCATCTCATCTCATCGAGACCTGGAAAGAGCCTCCACGGAAAGGATACACGGTTAGTACATAGTACATTCAGTCGTCTCCTGGAGAGCGATATATTAGTACTGGGTAATCTTTCCTCTACTAGGACACGAGTAATGTAATATATGAAGTAATGTGTGCAGTATTAGGCCTATATATCAATGATAAATACTATAAATTATTAAATATCAACATTTGTTTAAGTAATTTTCCCAAAATTATGTATTTTTATATAATTTGAGGAATTGTGTAAAATGGCACAAAAAAACCATTACTTGGCAACATCTCATAATCAAACGTATATTTAGGCAGTGCATTTTGTAACAATTTTTTAAAAAATATCTCGCTTATGTTAATGTTTATGTGCGAAATTATTTGAAAGGGTGTAATTTCTCTGATTTTACCTCATTTTTAGGGAAATTCTATCACATTTCCTTTTTTTATCTGACGGAAAAAAATACCAACATTTCCAGTCTTTCCTTATTTTCCCTGTTTGTGGCCATCATTTTCGTATACATGTTTATAGTATCAGTTAAATCATGCTCCACATTTCCTGTGCCGCCTCTACATGACCACCGCTGCTTTGTAGCGAGCGACTAATCGATGTGGCAGTCGTAGCGGAGACCCTGGATTATCGCCAGAAACGCTAAGCCTTTGGGTATTGTTCTTCAACCCGATATAACGCGTCTCCTCATCTCCTAGCATCGGTGACGTTCCTGAATTATTGTGCCTTCCGAGCAGATCTATTTGGATGGTCCGCCCCCGTACAGTATTGCTGTCGCAAATACATTTGTCTAGAAAGTACACGAGTCGTTTTACTTTCTCCTATCAAGAGGAAGTATTGTGATCGTGAAAAACAGTCAATTTCAATATTATGACACATTTCTAAGTTTTAAAAGAACACGAACCTAAAATAGTGGATTTTACAATTATTCTGTGTGTCTGTCTGTCTGTCTGTCTATGGCCACGGATCCAAAACGGTTTGATGGAAGTCGTTCTAACAGGATATATTGATATTACGGACCTTCAATTAATGGCAGTTTACCTATGAGTAATTATTTTGAATTTCAAATTTTTTGAAAGTGGATCAAATTATTTTATTTTAAATGTTTATCTAGGTTTTTTTTAGTTGGCAAATAGAATTATATAATTAGTTTTTGGGTTAAAATTTGTTGAACGGAGTTTATTGATGATTTATTTTTCAAAAACCTTACATAGGTTACAATTGGTTCTAATGACTTTGTTTCAAACGGGTATCTTGGGATTGTTTGACATAACAAATAACACTGTTTACGTTGTTTCTGGTAAAACTCGATAAGGGGTCTTATAATAAGGAGGGAGTTTTGAAAATTTGAATTATGTTGAAAATGGTTATAGCGATTGTGTTTACAAGGTATATCTGGGGAGTTTTTGGCAATAATACAACAAATAAATCTGTAATATTGATCTAGGGGGAAATTTGGCTATGGGTAATTTATTAATCACTATTTATTTAACTTGATTATTTAAAAAAAAATAGACACTAAACTGGAATACTATTTTACATATCAATATTAATGTGTATTTATTTATACAAAATAAGTTAATTTAGGGATAGTTTAGTCAAAACAAATTATAGAAAATTTGAATGTTTTGGAATATGACAGTGGGAATTGAATTCAAATGGGAATCAGTTATTAGTTTTTCGTGATAGATACAAAAAAAATTTTTTTTATAAATATGAAATGAATGATCTATTTTTGAGAATTTGAATTTTGATTAAAAAAATACATCCAAACAATTTAGTTTAAATTTCATATTATAAAGTTATTTCGATTAACATAATTATATGTTTGGCTTTCTGAATAGAAATTAACTAAAGATAGTGTGCCCAACACCTCTCGTGGACCCTTCCAACGCTTTGGGCGACAATGTGTCAGCCCCCGTTCTCACCGGTGTGGATACCAGGGGTTCGCGCACCAGACTTGGGGCGCGATACAAGTCGTTATGAATGGGTTGTACGAAGAAAGTCACTCCGGATGTTGTCACACAAGTCTTTATTCGGGACTCCAATTCTTCTACCCCTCTGTTGGTTCTGTTACACAACTTATATAAAAAGAAACCCCATCTCCATTCCCGCACGTGATAACCTCGCAATCCCTAACTCGCTCCAAACAAGCCCAGAGCCGACGGCTGACGCGCATGGACACGAGTCCGAAACCAGCGTGAGGAGGAGCCACGCGGCCCGACGCGACGAGGCCGTGCGCAGCCAAGGGGAAGGGGGAATGGGCAAACCACGCTGCGCGTGGCCCCAAAGAACTCGGCACAATAGTTTACTAAATCATATTTTTTTAAACTTTCTTCAAAGCTATAATACACAATATAAGAAATGTTTGTGATGGTGTCGTACCAATTTTTTTTTAAGAAGTAGACTACTTTCAAAACCGCAACAAAAGGCATGAGGACAAATGAATCAATCTCCCTTTACTAGGACCGGTGGCGACATGATATAATGTGTCATACTCGTGTTGGACTGAACAGCCTGTGTGTTGCCTGTGATAGAGAGTCCCGAGTTCTAATATTGGCCAGGTGTACTGAGTATATTTTTCTTAGTCTCCCTTTACACAAATGTGGATAACATTCCTTTACATTTCTACCTATCTCATTACTATTTCATTAGCAAAATTAATAAATGCGTAAAACTTGAAACAAATTGATTTTCGTGCAAATAATCGTACAGACTAGATGGGCTGTAAGACTCGGAGTATGAATAAAAACGTTAAATACTAAGGTTATTAATGATTTAATCCAAGGGTTCAGGCTTAAAGGGGTACTCTAAGGAGGATGTGGTACATTTGGTGCAATCAGGATCCATGCTGGCGGAAATACACGAGTCGCTTGGGCCAGGTTTGTCATAGAATGTTTGGCGCTACAGCGGGAACACCTGTTAGTACTAGCTTGTGGGTTTGTTTACTTCTGACTAATATCTCAACAACCAGTATCTGTTAAATCACCTGTGCCAATGAATTTGAAAGTTTATGAGTCGTTAAACAAATACATTTTTGTATGGTTACGGATGGTTTAAAATTTAGTAAGTGTTGTAATCTATGGGCCAATTTTATAGTCATTTTTGTAAGCCTCAAGTGTGGTGCTATACTAAATACAAGATAACACCTACCTAAGCCACACTGGAATGGACCAGTTTCATAATATGTGCAAATTACCCATTCCATTCGAGTCTAGGTAGGTGTCGTCTTGTATTTAGTATAACACCACATTTGAGACGTACTAAGTCTGACTATGAAACTAGACCTATGTAACATTGAGGCAAAGTGTCGCTGTACTGACAGTGAGTATTTTATTTACATTTATTGTGAAGCCTTACTCGCGAAATTTACAAACGTCAAATGTTAGGTTAGGCTATTGAGGAAATTTGGTATCACATTGGTCCAAACGTTATATCTCAGCTGGTACCGAAGAGCTCCCATTTACTTGCTTAGGCTGCGATGAACGTCTTATATGGATTGGTCCAAATAGTCAACTTTCGGAGGATTTCACCTAACGTCCTACGTCAAAAGAAATGTCTCCACATTGTCGTGAATAGAGAATGGGAAAACCAAAGAGGTCAAAACAAGCGCAAGTGAACCTGTATATGTAAGACTCACTTTGCAATTTGGGGGCTACACTCCCAAACCCCCGGTGAGCTTTCTTTGCCAGTGGATGTAAACAAAGGTAATTTCAGAGCCTTTTTTTGATATATCTCACTGTTTAGCCACAATAGACCTCCAAAGAAAGGTCCGCACCAACTTTAAAGTTGCTCCAACATTTTGAATTTAATTTTTTACGGATGCTCACAAATTTCAAGTTTCTATCTCATCTGGAAGAGGCTAAACATTAATGTCAGTAAGTGAGTCAGCCATGTGGCTTTATAGTAATACAATACAATAACAATTAACAGGAAGATCCTGTCCAAGTTTCATTGATACGTTTTGGTGCAAATTGAACAAATTTAATATTTGTGAAATTTGTAAACATAAACCATTATAATTTAAAAACGTATGTAGTTGGGTAGTATTGAATTTGTATGTGTATCAAAATAAATGTGTTTGGATTATAAAGTTAAATTTCACCTCTAATTTTCAAATAACAAATTTAATGAAGTTTATTTGATATAAACTTTGAAATATGTTGTCCATTCCCTATATTTATCAATTTAATAAGTAAATGTATTCAACACCTGCACCTACAAGAGCATTAAAGTAGAACCTTATCTACAGCTTCACCCTAACCATTTAATCATTAAATCTCTGAAAATGTGTTTTTATGTTTAATGATGTAAGATATAATGAATCCCATTACAATTATGTTTTGAATCTATTACATTATTAAATTATAATCTTAAAATAATCATAACTTACTACTTAAGAATTATCTATTCCTAAAGCAGTTTTATTCCACAATTCCCTGAAAACCAACTTTTTCATAAATAAAACAGAATAATTTAATGATTATATGATAACATGCGCTTTTGACTTAATATATTATGGTGGGATGGAATAAAAAGCCAGATTCTTTGCAGTTTTTATGGTAAAACATTTTTAGGACAAAATAAATAAAATAATGCTCCAGTACAAATATATAATTTAATTTTAATCACATGGTGACCTCAAAACTTCTTGAATATCTGCCAAAGGTGTTCTGGAATTAATGACAACTTTCTCTCTTCATTTAAAATGTTGGTTAGATAGTGCCGCTATGCTCGTGATGAATATTCAGTAAATGTTGATATTACCGTGTGTAGAAAATTAAACTCTATGTTATACTAGAGAAATATTTTATATAATTTGTCCAGAAAGAGTTTTGCCATAAAAACTGCAAAAAACACTGGCATCCTCTCGCGTTCCTTTCCATCCCACTTTAAGTTCTCAAATTTATCTCAAATAAACACAAGTTTATCTAAAACGAATATTAATCTTCATGGGAAACTTATTCTACAATATACCTGCAATCAATATTTTAAGGAAAGGCCCTTTCATAAAAGACAAATAAATATTTTTGTGGACAAACTTGATAACACAGTACAACTCGAACAGGTAGAGAGACGCAGTGCTATATAAACAGCTTTATAACATTTTTTATATATCATTAGTGCTATTTTATGGCTATTTATGATATTTCAATGGTTTAAGTTACATACCAAATTAAATGACGTATGACTCGCTTTGGTGACTTCATGGTCTAAGGCATCACTCTCGCAATAGACTGATAGGCTGAGAACGGGGGGATCAGGATTTAAGTTCTGGTTGGATGTACTGAGAGTGATCATCCTAAGGAGTTTTCCACTTTTCTTCTAGACAAATGCTGGTATATTTTCTCTAAATTTAACCTTCCTCTTTTCCTTAACACATTATCGTTATCAAAACATAGTTGTTTAGATTGAACTGGTAGTAAGACGTCATGCTAAGGAAAACTACATGGATGTTTGAAAGTAGATCTAGTAACTTTATTAATTGTGAGATAAGGTCCTTATTATGAAAATTGGACTGTAGTCATAGATGATCCTCTTTGTTATGATGAAAAAAAATAATCAAGATACATTGAAGGATCTCGTAATATTCCAAAAATAAATTAATATACTAGGAAAAAAAGATATATTTAAAATAAACTAATTGTTCATTTCCCTCCTTTGATTATTCTCTAATCTCCGCATTGAAGTGATTCTCTTGAAGTTCAAAATAAAAAGGAGAAAGTGGTTCTTTGGAGACGTGAAGATCTAGAATTGCTTTATTTCCCAGAAAACCTTACCTATATTTGTTATTTGTGTTTTACTTCGTGATTATCACGTAATGTCAGACCAACGGGACCAGGCTAGTTGACTTTGTATAGATGGATGTACAGCTAGATACGAACATAGATATATAGCCAAAATTATAATATTATAAAATGTAACAATATTTATACAGTATAACATTTTTTATTAAAAATTCAAGTGATATCTGAAAAAATTCCAATATTCAAACTAACCCATGGGTATCCTAAGCTGTTTTTACAAGTGTAACTTTCTTTTTTGGACAGAATTAACAATAATTTTAATTTCACTGATCGCATTAAAAACGTTGTATTTTACATCTAGTTGAGATTCAGTGAATACAACTCTTCAATATGTTATTATTTTTTCTTTCAAGGTAGTTCGATAAAGTGTTCGGCTGCATTCCATATTTTTTTGCGACTTCATACTCCTTTTTTACTATCTTTTCCAGTTCTTTAATCACTTGAACCGTCTTGGCCAAGTTTTAACTTGTGTAGGTTGCACGCTTAGACATCGTAAAAACACCATGATCTACACCTGTTAGATGGCAATGAGTTATTTTCACTGAGAGAAAAAAGATGCCAGGTTAGGACGAGCAACATAAACCTTACTCCTTCCATGCTGGGCGTCACGTGATGGCATTGTCATTCAAAAGCGATTAAATTAGAGCCATAAAATCTCTTATTCTAGGAAAACCACTTGCGGCTGATGCAAAATTCCACACGTTCTCTTTTACTTTGATTCAATAACTCTTAACTATATTTGACATTCCTGGGATTCTTTGGTTTGGTTGAGATTGTTAATTTAGGTTTAAGTGAGTAGAAAATTGAAAAAATTAACAATATATTGCATAAAATTCGAGTTAACCAAATATTTCATTCTAAAATTTGAATGAAATGTCATTTCTTACCATTGATTTAGATAAGAATTTTATGGGGCATAAAGGCGGGTTCAAATTGTTCAATTATTTGAATTAACCAGATCCTACTGTATAAGCTACTGTACCGGGATAGCGATCCCCTTAATGTTAACTTAACGTTCAGTTAACGTAACGTAACATAACGTAAGGAATATCCATGTGTTTTCAAGTGGAAAGCTTGACACTACACTTATCTTAACGTGGACGTAACGTAACATAACGTAAGGAATATCCATGTGTTTTCAAGTGGAGACCTTGACACTACACTTATCTTAACGTGGACGTAACGTAACATAACGTAAATAATACCCGTGTGTTATCAAGTGGAAACCTTTACACTACACTTATCTTAACGTGGACGGGACGTAACATAACGTAAGGAATATCCATGTGTTTTCAAGTGGAAACCTTGACACTACACTTATCTTAACGTGGACGTGATGATCACTCTAAGCAACATTTGTTCGTTTAGTGACGTCAACAGGGCTATTTAATTTGTTTTTTATGGTGTGAAAAGGAATTATTGACGCAAAATCTCAAACAACGTAGCTTCTTGTAGCACTTTACTTTGTAACTCCAGTGTTTTGTTTGGGCTGTTACGCTACTGATTACACATGAGCTTCTTTCTATTAAGTGAAAATTAAGAAAACCAAGTTACGTTAGGTGAATGTTAAATTTATCTTAATCCCAGAATTATATAACTTTTACGTTTCGTTACGTGAAGTGTACTACGTGTTTCTGGTAGCCAAAAATGCTGCTAGAAACGTCAATTAGTACTGCATTTGTTTTTTTATAGTGGTATGAATAGTTCGTTTGTCCAAATCTCACGACCACTAAAACTGTGACCTCTTCTTAAAAGCTCAACTAAGCATTTCTTGATAGTACTTGAAGCCCAATCATCCCTAACTACTGTATAGAATACATAAAGCATTAACTAAACTGGCTTAACCTAAACTCTTATATAAAAATATGTGTGTGTTTTGAGGCTAACTTAATTTTTATATCAATATTACATTTGATAACCCACTCATGGTTGGTAGTACTCAGATCACGTCAATATAGAGAATTCACAGCAATATTAGACTTAGAATAATTCAAATGATTGGTCTGTCCAGCGAGTTTCAAATTGAAAAATAAACAGTCTTTTTACATTTAAAGTCGTATGGAACTTGTAAATATTTTAGAGGGTAGTGAAACTCCCCGGACGTGTATAGGTAATATTAGTAGGCATCTTATGTGCCAATCAGTCATCTGAAACTGTATTCATTCTGTGTCTGGGTTGTCTGTGTTTTGACCCAGGTGTTTTTTTACGTGAATCCTGATTACACAAAATTTGTCTTTACATTGATAGAAAATAAGGTTAATGCTACGTAAACGTTTAATTGATTGGAATCCTGGCATTAATATTCAAGAGTAGAAAGTTTATTACTATGGATTGATCAATTTTAAAACGTTTTCCTATTTATTCAATTGCTTGACAAGAAATAACCGATTAAATAATGGTTAACAATGGTCAAATAGTAAGAACGCAAAATTTATATGAAAAAACCGTTATAAAGGAATAAAAAACACGCAAACTTGAAACAAACAATAATTATTAGTATTATTGTTTTAATTTGGTGAGATTTTTTTTTATTACTAACAATTGAATTTATGACTTTTTAACTTTTGTGGGGGGTTTTCATATCTACTTGAGGTATCCTTTCAAGCACTTAATTTTTTTTTAACATTTCATTCATTTTTTTAATTTATTTTTAACAAACAATGTAAAAAATACAGATATCAAGTAAAATTAAAATAGTTATTTACTTTGTTTCAATATATTCTAAATTATCTTTGGTGGTAAATTTAGTAATTAAAATGTCCTTATGATAATAGGAGCATATATAAATATTATAATGAATAATATTTGATAAGGTTTGATTATATTTACTATTACTAAGGTAATTTTGACTAGCTTACTATATTTATTTTTAACTGTACCCATATTTGGGTTTTATAGCATATTAATAGGATATATTAGGTAAATACCTGCTTTGGTGGCAACATTCTAAATGTAATAAACTGTCAATGACAATTAGAAAGGGGTTCGATTCCTGCCAGGTGTATAGAGTTTTTTACTAAATGGCTTTACACTCTTTCTCCCCACGCAAATTTGGGTATATTTCATCTTAATTTAACTTTCCTCATCCTTAACCCGTTATCATATTTAATATATAAGCGTGTAATCTTAATGTGCTGTGAGATTTGGCACTAAAAATATTTTTTAAACGTGTAATATTTTAATTATAATATATTACATAATTAATACACTCATTTCACACGTATTGTAAAATATGGCTGCATTTATTTTCAAGGAGTCAAGCGATAATAATGTCTTACAGGATTGGCTGTGGAGACTTAGTATTTTACAAAAACAAATGAGGAACAAAATAATGTTAAAAATTGACTACTATTTTTAAAGTAGAACACTTTTCTTTAAGTTTGTAATTAATTAATTAACTATTTAAAACATAGTTTTGATGTTCCCAATAAATATTGAATGTAAATACACTTTTTTCGAAAGCCTTTATTTTTTAAAAGTATAATTGAAAATGGATTTAAAATCACTTTGAAAATGATACAATATTTTAACTAAGGATTAAAAAATAAATTAATTGAATATACAATCTCTTTATTTACTTTTATCAAGGACTAAAATAAATATTTATAAGAAAAATTTAAAATTTTAATCATATGGTATTAATATTTTTAAAAGAATTAGTAATAATCATTATAAAACTATTAGTGTAAATATGCCCTGCTCAACAAGAAGGACACGTGTTTGAAGCCCGGCTTAGTGTACGGCAGATGACTTTTCCTAAATAGTTTTTCAGTCCCCTTCCACACAAACACGGCCACACTTCCGATAAATTCAACCTCCTCATCCTTATCACATTATCAAATAGATTGAGAAATGAGACCTGGACACGGGAATTGAACCCAGAACACCACCACACATTTCCCCTTAAGATATGAGTGAATAATAAAACTGAGCATGGGACGATCACTGGATAGCTCAGTGGTCAGAATATTGGCATGCTAAGCACCAGATTCGATTCCCGTGTCCAGGTGTTATTTTTAAATATATTCGATTGTAATTGAGATACGGCTTACTTCCGTAATTATGATCATTCATCCTCCAAGCTTTCCCTTTCATGTATACTAAATTGTATGGCATTTATTTTATCTATCCAACTCATTAACGTACATACATGCGTATAATCCAAAATGGTTGTGAGAAGCGAGGAGAATAAATAAATAAAATAATAGCAGCAAGCTCTAAAAATAAAAGTTTTTCTTCTTAAAAATATTTCTTTCGCTTAAGCTGGAATAGAAAATGTAGGTAAATCCTCCATACATCAAATCGACCATGTGTAAGTTTTTCCCATCTATTTATTTCTTTTCCCCCGATACATCGATTTTCCGCCTGTCAATGCAAAATGGGAATCCTTCTTTCAAAGGAAGGATTACAAACTGAGCCGTTCTCTTCATCCACGTTGCAATACAAGGACTGTCAAACTGAGATCAAATACACAGAAATGCACGGTAATTTATGAAAGTGGAAGAAATCTCAGATTGAAATAGTCGTTTTTCAACCTTATTCATTATACAATATATAAAACAAATTTGGCACTATGTTAGTGTGAACTAATATATTCATTTCTAGATAGATTATTATTATTCTATATGGCCAATTTGTCAAAGCAAAATTTGTCTGAAATCTCTAAAACCAAAAGGTTATTTCGATGTTATTTGACACTTGAAAGGTTATTCGACGTAAAGAGCTGGGCCAGCACAAGTTGTCCGAGATCTACATTATCTCCAGAAANNTTATCTCCAGAAAATATCATACTTAAGTTTAATTTTTTAACTAATGTTTGAATGTAGAATGAAATTTTCTCTTCAAAGCTAGAAAAACATTTTTTAAATAAAAATTGTTTAAATTTTATCTTGAATAATGTTTAAACTCTAGAAAATAATGTCTAATATACATTTTTATGCTCTCATTTAGGACGTGCTTCAGAAGAAATTGAAATTAAATTGAAATGATTTCTTAAGACTTACTACATACGTCAGTGAAATATTATCTTCATAAGGTATTTTTAATTATTATACAGATTAAAAAGGTTTTTATGAAAGTTGTATTTTATTTAAATGTAACATTGTTTGGTTAATACAATAGACTAAAACGATTCAAAACCCTTTTGGAAATTAAATTGAAACTTTATTTGATATATACCTCTAGCATATTTCATGTAGGCCTACCCTTTACTTCATATTTACATTTAATAGGAACGTGTTATTTATTACTTTCGTATTTTTTTATAAATCATTAATAATTATAATTTTTTATTTGGACAAAAGAATTCTACTATCTTTAAAACCACAGTTGATTTTCTTTATATAAATAATAATTTATTTTTAAAACTACCGTCTTTTGAACTATTGGGAAGATGGTATTAATGTTATTTATAATGAAAATCAATTTTTGTACCTAACTTATAAAAGTTACTTATAATCCCTTGAACTAAACATTATAACCAATGTAATGACTTACCCCTTCCCTGTAACAATGTAGAGTTTCACGGGGTACATTGTTATAGAACGAATTGATATCTATTTGATTTAATTATTCAACATTCAACAAAGTGATTGGTGTTTTAACACCTGATGTATGTAGTTTAAATATCCATCAATAGTATGTTATTCCTAAAAATAATTGAAGCTTTTCAGATACTTAAAAAGTATAGAATTTCAAAATTGTAACAAATAGTCCCTGTCTCCTCTACCCTTTACTTTATCTTTAAATATGATCGATTTTAACGTTAATTATTTACATATTATCTGTAAATACTTATACTTTTCATTTCTTATATTTGGTTAAAAGGATTCCACTATCTTTAAAACCACGGTTAATTTTCTTTGGAGAGATAATCTCTTAATTTTAAAATGGCGATCTATGGAAATATGATTGTATTTAATTAATTTATGGTAAATATTGATTCTTTTACCGGACCGGCTCCATCTATATCATGAAGACTGGTTGCCGAACTAAGCAAAGGTAGGTGTATGTTATGAGAATAACTGATTACTAAGGGCTTAAATAAATTGGTTATAATGTGTCTTATTTTAGTATTCTAACTCTATAAAAATAGGTTTATTTTATTGTAAAAATATTTTAACTCTAAATATTTTAAATTTATTCTTTTCATTGTTTAAATTTAGTGTTTTATCTATTTTGGTTAATGATGTTGATTATCTGAAAGGTTACCAAGCAATCTGTTGTTTAATAAGAGGTTTCCAAAAGTATATAACATGTTTATGATTATAAATATAATCTTTTACAAAATTCGTTCAAGAATAAATTATTTTGAAACAATGTTCAAATCAAATTTGGTCTCCTATTTTGCTTTTTAAAATAGATACGAACGGATATGAGTCTTTATTTTCTCTATGACCCTCAAGAATTAACATTGGTGAAATCTAAATTATTATCTTTTATCCAATAATATTTTTCATCATCCATCAGTATTTTGCTTATTTTATTAAAGAAGAACCATTTTATAACAGTTTTAGATATCATTCTGTTAAATTCATTGTATCATACCACTTCTATAAAACTTAGAATATGCAACAATAAAAGAAGATTGTTTATAGGTAGTATTGATAAATAAATTATCTGGTTTATTTTTGAATCTTATTTTCAAGAAAAATCACATAACTAATTCAAACATCATAATGTTTCCTTTTAAATTTCGATTTGTGCGAAATTTAATTTGTAACTTAAAGTCCTCGGAAAAAATTATTTCTATTTTCTTGAGTTTTTTTTACTCAATACAATATTAAATAGTAACTTATGGTGACATGCCATAATTAAGTATTATTCTGGATAATTTAATTGCTATTAAATAATACATTCCTATATTATTTATTTGTGATATCTTTTAGTTTTACGTTGTAAAGTACGTACATAGCCACCTTTCACAAGGTAGAGAAGCTGTCGTATAGTGTGTGTGTGTGTGTGTGTGTGTGTGTGTGTACTGTTTATCTACAAGGTTGTAGTGGGATTTTCTCGACACGATTAATGAGTTGAGTTGTGTTCCCCTAACAGAACACCCAGTGGTCCCGAAATAAAGAGCCGTCGTGACACCGTAAGAGATAAACAATAAAATAAAAGGATTTATTATATTAGTGGAATTTTTAGTGGTAGCACCCACATTATATGTACGAGATACACAAACTAAAAAACTTTCACAATATAAATAACAACACAGTAACAAGGGTAACAAAATCCTCAAATGTCACACATGTTTATCATTCAATAAATAAGGTTATGTTAAATACTGTGGAGAGATATACCACAGTTATTCAATATATTTTATATTATTGAAATGTATTACGTATGGAATAAACGTAGTAATTAATTATTACAGTCTTATTATAAACATCTAGAAATTCAACTTTCACAAATAAATAACAGATTACACCAATTATTTAGTTCATCCTGAAGCTGTTAAACGTTTTGACAAGAACTCCCTTTCCAAGACCTTTGTTCTTCAATTTCAATTCTTATTGAATACGTGGAATATACCTGTTATCTTGGAACATACCAGTTCCTGTAATAGTAAGCATTACCTGCATCAGAGTACTGTACTTACGTTAAGTAGCTAGTACGATCCACACAAATAATATGGACAGAAACGTACAACACACTCAATAATAATGGTATAGAGCAATTGTAACTAGTACTACTACTTCAGTATTAAACAGAACATTAGTCACAATCTCTCCCCATTGCGTCACTTTCTAATGTATAATTTAAACTCGATTTGTTTACAAAGAAAATTAAAATGTTTGAATTAAATAATTAATTGTTGTTTTATCTGCAAACTAATTCACGGTAGTAACAAATTAAAAGGTATGGAACTCCACACTGATTTTCTCGCTCTAATGCTTAAAAATAGATATATATTTTAATCAAAATTCAGAATATATGTGAAACAAAATAATATACACTAGAAAACCTGATCACAAATTACGCTGTATTTATTTAAAACAATAAAAAAGTTAGCTATTGGGTCCAGAAGGGTCAACACTTCATATTGTAGTCTCAACTACCGTTTAAAATGTTCGACATATTATTAGGGGTTGCACATATTCAGGTCATCGAAATGCTATTAAAATCCTAAATAATAAATTATGACAAATAAAATATTTAGCTATTGACTAATGCGTCTAAAATGATATATATCATTGCTTAACTAAACTTCCCCCTAAGAACATTAAGTTTATCAGAGGCCTATAAACATCTACTTACTCTAAGGCATTAGATAATTGGGGCGTTTAAACTAAAGCTCACAAAATTGTATCAACATATTTTCGAATATCTCAAAAACTGATAGTTTTATAAAATATATTTGAAATAAATATATATATATTTGCGTATAGCTTGAAAATTATTGGTTTTATAAAAATATGTTTCAAATAAAAGATTTTTATTTTAAATAGAGCTACATATTTGCTAGTGCTGTACCAATGCGGATACCGATGAATCTTTATCGGGCGATTATTAGTGCATCGGCAACTAATCGTAACCGGAGGTTATTATGCCGATTAGTTGGGGGTTTCTTAAGTATAATTTAAAGCAAAATTTTCTAGCTAGGAGTTTAGTAATAAAAATGGCCCAAAAAAACAACAACACATTTACACACTTCAGCTGAGTTTTGGGCTATGCAAAGATTACATAACCATATAAATAAATATAAGGTCATATGGTTGATAGAACTAACAATCTAGTTCCAGCTTTCGCTGGTTATGCAAATATATATAAAAAATTAAGATTATTAAAGCTTTAACTGTTGATAAATAAAATAATAAAATAAATTTGGAATAAAATCTTTTTGTATTAATTAAATTTACTGTTATCCTTCTCTTAAGCATATTTCCCAATAGTTATTAATAAATAATCGATAATCGGGAGTGATCGGTGTCAATAATCGTAGCATGAACAATTATTATAAACATTCGGTAATTGGTTGTGCGGAATCAGTACACCTCTATTATTTCCATTAATCAGTAATTTCATATCTCAAACAGTTATGTAGATATAATAATAAAAAAATAGAGTTTATGCGTCAGACCCTTGAATTCATTTTGATGAAAAATTGAGAGTTACAAATTTTTTGTTTTTAATATTGATGCATTTTAGAAAATAATAATAATAATTATTATTATTAGCACCTCGTCTTACTACCCGTTCGGGCTATACGCACTTAAGCTAATGTGTAATGGTAGGGTGATTGTGAGATAAAAGGGAGGACCTACAGTTTAACGTGGAATCCAATCCACGGTGGAGGCCTGGCATTCCCCACATTCACAAGTTGTGATTAATACACGTATTGTCAGAGGTGAAGGAAGGGTTTAGCAGTCAGATTAATCTGTGCCAGGACCGAGGATTGAGTCCCAGACCCTCAGCACAGAAGTCTGACGCCATGCTCCTAGACCGCCAGGTCACCTTTAGAAATAAGATTTAATAAAAATAGTTAAAGACTATTTCAATAAAATCGATTTTGTTTAGCCCTTAGTAAACTACCCTTAATTTAAGGGTTATATATATATTCAATTCTATAAACCGCTTGGGCAACCTATGAAAACCCTAGATACCAAGTTTTGGCCTGATCGGTAAAATAGTTTTTGCTCTAATTGGAGGTACAGACAGACAAAAATTCAAAATTCACTTTCTCGTAATAACATGAAACGTTGAAGTAACAATTTTTGGATGATATAAAATATTAGTGGATGATAATTATTCAAATCTCGCCAAATATTGAAACCTCCAGCTTAAGTAGAAAAAATATACGGATTGTATAAAAGTACAAATGTTCACAAATAAATGTCACTGGAAGACTAGGCTTAGTTTTGAAATCAATTTGTATAGTTCAAAAGAAAAAAATACCTTATAAAATAGTGAAATACCAAATTATATTTAAAAGTTTTTCATCGTAACATATTCCAGACCAATTTAAAGCTGTTCTATTTAGTTAAAGACATAATAGAATACCTATTTAGGAAACTCCCAATAGTTAAGAAGACTAGACATAAATATTAGCGACCGTAAATAAATAACAAATTAAAACAATGGAACAAGCATAATAGAAGTATGACGCTAAATAAATATATCTTCTTTGAAATAATCGTGAAGAAAACCTGCTGTTCTTCAGAACAAACACTGATCTTAGTTCCCCCGTCATTCTTGATTGACTAGATAGTGCTTGTAACCCTAATTTTAAATAATAGATCTTTACAATAATTCCCTTTTGTTGGCAGCAAAAATGAAAGCTCCAAAATATAAAGTGACACCATGATTGGCAAAATAATATCTATTTTGTTGTGAAAGATGATTGTGCTTAAAACAGGTAAGTAGTTTAGATGTTAATTTTACACCTTCCTTTCTCAGTATCTAGCACTACTAGTGATTACCACGGCCCAGATTATGAGGACCTAAAATTATCAAAAAATTACCAATAGAATGATCTAAATTTCCAAAAAAGGCTTATATTTAAAAAAAATGGCCAAAAAATATCGACATAAACTCGTAATAAATGCACACGACTAAACCCAACACTCACTCTCCCTCTACAAAAATGAATGTAAAATGCATTGAAAAATCTTTAAAAACTAAACGCTTGCATTGTGTTGAATGTATAATTGATTTACAAATATCTTCTTCAGAATTTATAGCTACCCCCTTCTAAACGCAACCCTCTTCAGCCTAGTTGCAGTGTATCAACAGAAATGTGTATTTTACAAAGTTACAAGAAAAGAGGGCAGATATTAGTTCATTTTCCCTACATTATCTTCTTATTTAGATAAACAGATTATTTTAGACCATTTAGGCATTTATGAAATAACAATGGTATTAAAAATATACTTAATCAATAGGGATACCTTAAAATTACTAAAAAAATACCTAAAAGGAAAAACATGACTAAAAATGACACAAATCAAGAAAATATTCCATGAAACTCCAAAGATACAAAAAATGACAAAAAAAAAGTACTAATTATAAAATATATATTTTTACAACAGAATGTATGTACTTTTGAGCTATGCATGTGACAAACCTCCTCCATCCCCCAAAGACATGTTATCAAAATCCACTCCATGGTGATTTTTGACACACGTATTAAAGCCTGGTATCAGTAAAGCTGTTAAAATTCCCAAATATTATGATGCCCATTTCAACCCTTGGACTCTTTTAAACGTTGCTGAAACTAATTTATTTAATAGGTTTATATTATTATTATAATTATTATTATTAAGGTAAAAATAATATCACAACATTTAGATAGATTGATCGATACTTGAATATCAAAAATTATAGACCGATACAATATGGTCAAAATTAAAACAAAGGAACTAGAAGTATTAAAGAGTGTGCATGAATTTTTCAAAATTTGCTTCCTTGCATCCATTTTTGTTATAGAACTAACTATATTCTAGAGGCCTTAAGAGTGAGTTAAGGGACTAGTAGTTTATATAGTGATTGATCACAATGCGTATAATTGATGATTAACAGTTTATATTTTTCATTAGTGTGGTCTTATTGATAGACATTAACTTCTTCAAGTCACATGATAAATTTACAAGCTAGTTTCCAAATAAATAGAGATTTTATATAGGTATCTAAAATATTGTTTTTATTCAATTTATTTAAAGGTTAAACCATTATTGTGTAAGTCACTTTAGTGGCCGAATTTTATAAGGCGTCACTCTTAGTATACTTGACTGCCGATGATGGAGAGATTGGGGTTAGAATCCCGGTCTGTGTACTGTAGGTATTTTTTCCTTGATAGCTTCCAGCTATACTTTCAAATAAATTTAATAAAAACTACTTTTATGGTAGGAAAATCTCGAATATATTAAAATAGATCCTCTTCAATAATTTACTGTGCATCATAGTTCTTTTCAAGGAAAATAGAAATAAATAATGAAGAAATATACTCAAAACACAATTTTCTATTTATAAATCTTTCTAGTTTCTTCTTTCGTAGAAACATTTAATTTAATGAAAATCTCCTGTAAGCTAAAGAAAATGTATCATTTCTTTTTTGTACTTTCTCCTAATTTTCTATATGTTGGTGGTATTTGTGGTGGTGATATCAGGTCACAAATGATTTGCTATGGGAGGGTTAAAACTCTCTAAAGTGGTCACACTCATCTTTGTAATTTAACGAATTCTTGTATGGGGTTTCCACGATCAGAGTTTCCGGGTCAAAACAGAAAAGAAATAGGGCAAAGGTTCGGTGGATATGAGAACGGGGATTAAGGTAGGGGAGATTAAAGTGGGCTGGAAACAGGCCAAGAAATTTGGGCCCTTAGACTAAAATTACAAAACTTAGGCAGATTTTTTTAAACATGAAAGAAAAATTACGCACTAAGATTTGTCTAATAGTGTATTAATAAAATAATTATAATATGAAGAATACTTCATAAAGAAAAGCACGATACGATGAGAATATGCCTATTCTCAAACAAAACAAAAACTAATGATATGAGGTTATTTAAAATTGGTGGGTTTTTTTCTGTTTTTTTAACACAATCACACAATCACACTACTAATAACACCTTGAACATATTTGAAGAGAGCTCCAAACCATTCACGATCCACCTTAATAAACTGGAACTGTCATAGTGAAATGAAATGTAAATAACTCAAAGTGAGAGTCGGCTTTAAAAAAACCATTGATTACTTTCTTTCGTTGGCCAAATACCTACATTTATATTATGTATTAATATTTAGTACATTTTCATCCACCTATCTGGTAAAATGGTCTAAGGTATTGTTTCCCAAACTTGTTTGGGCAAGCATCCCCCCCCCCCTAGGGTCAATAAACTCATTTCCAATACTCTTATTATAATCTATAAAAGGCATTATTCAAAATAGCAGTTTGCAGGACCAAACAAAAAGCATATTAAACTTTAAAAAAAGGCTCATTAATTCAAAATCAAATTAAAATATTTTGGTATAGCCTCACAGCCAACTCCACTTTATTAAATTTACCCGGTGATAGCAACTTTCCATAGCCTGATAATTACATATAAAGTCTCTTAGATACCACATTTTATTGAATACGGTAAGTCACTCTTCAGTAATTAATTATTAATTTGATGGATGGGCTTGGTGAAGTGATACCAGTTTCCCAATGTCTGGTTTAAAGTCACTTAGCGGGAGTCTAAGTTAACCCCCTCTGGAGCAACCCCTGCCCTCCCTTTGCCTTTTAGCGTCCCCTTAATGTAACTCCATCGCCCCTCAAAAGGCGGTACAGCCCACTTTGCGAAACACCGGTCTAAATCTTCACCCTTGAGATAGACTAAACTTCTAATAACGGGGAAACAGGGGTACGAACACC
>CABFOV010004919.1:12262-47632 GCA_902141375.1 Timema poppense | reverse complement strand
TGGATAGAACTAGCTCAAGATAGGGATAGGGTGTAATGAGGTGAACTGGATAGAACTAGCTCAAGATAGGGATAGGGTGTTAAGAGGTAAACTGGATATAACTAGCTCAAGTTAGGGATAGGTTGTAATGAGGTGGACTGGATAGAACTAGCTCAAGATAGAGATAGGGTGTCAAGAGGTGGACTGGATAGGAATATCTCAAGATAGGGATACGGTGTCAAGAGGTGGACTTGATAGAACTAGCTCAAAATAGAGATAGGTGCCATGCAGCAATTAACTTTTAAGTTCCTAATGCCATAGAGTAAGTAAGCACATTATACATATAATGTTATATTATATCTATATTATTATCATTTTTGCGCATATTTGGCTTCAAATTCAAAACTACAAACTTTATAATACCACTGAAATCTTAGTATTTTTACTTATTTTTTTCACCGCGTCTTTGTACCTATTATGGTTATACTCTTACATTAGTTACATTGATGGAGTAGGTTTCAGAAAGATAGAATTTCAAAGGAAATGTAACCGCATTTACATGGAGGGTGTGAAATTATTTACGGTAAAACCCCCCTCAGCACACTCGACTGTGATTCGAACCCCGGTCTCCTTATCACCGACAAGCCAGCTCTAGCACGAGAGTGAAGCGTTGCCAACGATGTGGTTGAAACTTAATAATAGTTATCGGTGTGTTAAAAAACAGCTGGTAGTTTTTTTTTTGCCCCCCAAAGAGAAGAATAATGCTCACCGACACTCAAATTGATCGACCACTGAAATAAGAACGCACAGAAGGAAGCAAGGATGTGTGAATAAGCTAAATAATAATTTAAATTTTCTAGCGAACGTGTAATAAAACGTCGCGACGACGGTAATAAATATCTTGCTGTGACGTTATACTTCGTGTTTATGATATTTTAGTCACGGTTATAAATAAGCGAAAATAAATTATTCCGAATAGTTCTAATCATTATATTAGAAGCTAATAAAACGCAACTTTATGACAATATTGCCAACTAAATAAATATGGTATTTATGAATGGTTTCCATGTACTTAACGGGCATTTTTTTAAACACATATTTTGTAAAATTTTAATTTTTTCGAGCTATTTAACGTGCAGGCTCTGAACCGATTGATTATAATACCAGAATACAACTTATAAACTAGCTTAAATCTAGAAAAGACACAACACCCAGTCCCCAGCCGTTAATTCAACTAACTTAAATCTAGAGAAGATACAACATCCAGTCCCCGGCCGTTAATTCATCACTGTGAAACGGGAAACTCACATTTCACCTATGATAACTTTTTCGGCTATTCCAGGAATCGAAACCGGGACCCTTAGTTTATTTTCCTAGAGATATTTAACATTTTACCCAAAAAACTAAACGTTGTAACAGACACAGCACCTCGTCCCCCGGCCATTAATTTATTAATACGATCAAGGAATTTGCCGAAAGTTGTATTTTTTTGTTGGTAACGAGAATCGAACACGAAATTCCTATCTCAGAATAAAGATACATCATATTAATAATAAAAATAATTTTATTTATGTGCTTCAAAAAAAGTGAAAAATGACAAATTCGACGCTGAGTGGTAGACCAAAGCCAAATGTCAAGCGTTCGATTCCCGTGTTCAGGTTATTTTTCCCTTAAATGAGCTTGATTCAGCTATCAGAACTGATCCTGTGGATAGCCATCATGTATCCGTTTGTGATACACATGAGTTAATAATTGTTAATGTCCCTTTATCAAAAGTATTTTTATCAATATTTCCGCTTATTCTTGGTGTACACAGTGCCAATTCTTAAGGTCTGAAATTTGGTTGTTACGAAAAAGAAATATAGTGTAGGCATAAATGCCGAGCAAAGCTAATTAGTGAGAGCTAAACAGTAAACGAAACTACTTAGTGGTAGAGCTAACCAGTAAACGAGGCTACTTAGTGGTAGACCTAACCAGTAGAGAAAGCTACTTAGTAATAGACCTATACAGCAAACGTAGCTACTTAGTTGTAGATTAAGTCAAGCTAATTAGAATCCCACTGCCTAATAAAGCAAAGGAGAGCCTGATTTCCAACACCACGCATCACGGCTCCAAATTGTGGCCCACTTCAAATGATTTATCAAAGAGGTTAAAACCTAAGACTAACATCACGTCCTATATTTAAAGACTGTTTACACCTCCTCTTCAAATAAGAAAAGACAGTGGAGTGATGCACAATGCTAGAAGGTATGTCTTGCAGCCACCTAATGAAGCAAGCAACTTTCCACTCACCCACGCTCCAACACAACAAACAAAAAAACTTCAGAAAACATTTCAACAAGAGAAGACAAATCGTCGATCTCCCAATTATTTTAACAATATTTTATATGTAATAGAGTATAGAGCAGAGTTCTGTCGTTCAGAGTTAATGTATAGGTCCCTCCCCCCCTTCTCCGTGTTGGAATGATGCCGAGAAAGTTACTTGGCAAGATGCACGTAACTCAACCCTTCCAAACACCGGCAGATGGAAAGTTTGAGAAATTGGATTGAATTGCTCAGAGGTCTTTTCTTGTTTACACGTCTCTTAATGTACGTCGGTTTGTAGATCCATACCTTGAGGCAACAAAATGAGCTTCATTTGGTCGGTTTTATAAATGTCAGCTTCGTTTTATTTACAAAATATATCGCTTCAAAACAGTTGTGTCAAACTCGAGACCCCACGGTCAACATGCGGGCCAGATCCACGATTGTGTGCAGCCCGCGGACTTTGAACCTAAAACACATTTGGACACTTTTTCCAGAAACTTTGTTTGCAAACATATGTTAATGATGTTGTTCTGGTTTCTATTTTTTTGTGTGTGTGATTTTCAAAAAATGTTTGTGATATACTTGTTTCAAAACTACTTGCAAACAAGATTCCGTGTTTACTTTGCGTTTACTAAAGATTAAACCAGGTTTATTGTAATCCATTTCAAATGGGTTTTAAGAAACAATGTTTACATTGTGGCTTATGCTAAGCAATTGGGCTTAGCAAGCTACAAGAAGAAGAAGAAGAAGAAGAAATCTCCCAAATGAACAAATGAATCTCTACAATATCAAAATATCAGTTCCACCAAATATACATTATCACTTCAACTTGCCTTGCTCTCCAAATAATTTGATCTGGCATATTTTTCAATAAAGATCGTAGCGATATCACGGACTGCTTTAACTACGATCACTACACTGATATTTCTTCAGATCGGTGTCGGCAAGCACGTGAATGCACGTCTAAGGCACATGCGTATTCCTTAAATACATTTAGAGGGTTTTAAATAACTTTACTGCAATATTCACTTATATACAGCCAAGTGTGCATTTACTTAGTCGGATTTAAAAAATAATCGATTTTTTGTTCTTTAATAGTAACTTTCCTACAGAATTTCCTCTTTTCAGTAATATATAAAAAAAACACTTTTTAAAATTCATAATAGCTTGCACCCAAGTTTAGGCTAGTTACGCGCGCCGACCAGAGCCGAAATACTATTCTTTCTTCATATCGTCCAGAAAAGTATTTTATACGAGAATTTTACTTTTACAGTTGGCTAGCATGTCTGTTTATTTACCAGCATTTTCGTCTGTGTTTCTTTTTATTTGGTGTGTTTATCTTCCACTGGTTATGTTTACTGTGTTAAGTGACAGTGTGACAATACATTAATGTTATTTTTTATCTTATTTATTTGTGGGATATTTTCAGGCTTGAACATGAAAGTTAACATCATAAACCGAGAAACCTGCCCTATGTGCCACGAGGATTTAAGTTGTGCTTCAAACATTGTACAAGTTCGTCAGAAGGGAACTTAAGGAATCAACAAAGCAAGTTTGGAAAGAGGAGATGGGTTGTTCGTTTCAACGGGAGAAAAAGTACACTCAAAATGCAGACAGCAGTTCATCAATCCGAAAGACATTAAAAGCAAAAAAGGGACAAAAGCTGAGCCACCAAATAAAAGTGCCAGGGTATCCGAAGGTCCTTTCAACAGTCAAACAGATGGTCTCTTCTGCGGTATTACAGTTACACCAAGAAGTGCTGGTGTAAGTTATATGAAGACAGAAGTATTCGTGAACACTATTATTGAGTGTTGTAATAGCCGTTTAGATGAATGGGCGGATAAGGTGAAAGTAAGAATAAAATATTATGGACATGACCTGCACGCCACTGACTGTGTTTACCATCACTCTTGTAGCAGTAATTTTCGTCCTGGTCTTCGCAAACCACCACAGAATGAACAAGAGGAGAAGCGCAGTAAGCCTGACCGACCCATAAACGAAGATCAAGAGCAAGCATTCTTGAAATTTTGCTTTTACCTAGAAAATAATGACGATGAACAACTGATAATTTTACACTTACAAGACAAAATTAAGGAATTTCTGGAAAGAGAAAATTCACAATCATTTGGAAGGAATTATATCAAAGAAAAGTTAAAACAACGGTATGACAAGAATATGTATTCTGCTGAAGATAACGTATCCATGGTATTGTGACGATTAGGGAAAATACAAAAAACTTTCTCAGATTTTACTTCAGCACTCTTGCAGAGGATTTCTTACAGATCAGTATCCAAGTGAAAAATTTCTGAAGCTAGAATCTACCCTTTCTTTCGTACCTGATTCCTTGTTGAGATTGTTAAATAGTATTTTTGTAGGTAAAAATACAAATCGAAAGGTGGCTGGAATAGGTCACGCATTATTCAGGCAGCTCGACCACGCGCTGTTGTTACTCCCTTACAACTTGGCCTTGCAGTGCAGGTCGATCACTTATATCGATCACAATTTCTTGTGGATGCGCTGCATGCTCAGGGATTTAGTTCTTCCTATAAAGAAGTTATACGTTTTGAAAAGAACGTAGCTGATTCAGTTACTCCATATGTGTTAACAGCTGATATCAATATGCCACACATGACAATTCCTTCCGTTGCGGACAATGTCGACCACAATATCCTTACAGTTGATGGCAGAGGGACCTTCCACGGGATGGGGATCCTAGCTGCTCTCACACCATGACAAAAGACAAATCGGGTCATTCCGAGAAGAAACGTAACTAATCAGGACTTGACAGTGAAGAGTAAAATTCCAATCATAGAATATCGCTTTGCGAAACATGTTCGCGGCACTGTTGTCTTAAAAGATTTCCCACCATTTGGCAACTGTGATAGTACAATTAGTGTACTTTGGGATCTCTCGCTAAACTTCAAACAAGAAATTTCTGGGGCGGCAGAGAACTATGCATATTATTCGCCAAGGATTACAACATCCAGGTCAATCATCGAGTGTTTTCTTACCTATGGTAGACTTGTACTATAGGGACAAGTATTGCATTTTGTCTACACTGGACTTAATTTATAATCTCGTTATGAACCACCATGCTCCACGTATTGTTACGTTTGACCAACCTTTGTATTGGAAATCTGCAGAAATCATTACAAATGCACCACAGGGTAGCCACTTAAAAACATTGTATTGATGCTTGGATGTTTTCACACATTTATAAACCTGCTCGGTGCAATCAGCAAACTAATGGAAAAGACAGGACTTCGGAACATCATGGAAGTTGTCTACGGTGAAAACACTGCCCAGCACATGATGGTCGGTAAATCAGTATAGAGAGATTTTAGTGGACATCTCTTGATATAGAGATGTCTCAATCACCTAATTGTCTCAGATCTACAAGAAAATAGTACACAATTTGTGTCACTAGTGAATGAAGTAGAAACAAATCGCGGTCTAAAGTGCCATAGAGTTAAATACACCGATCTAAATAAAAAAAGGTATTGACATAAAAAAAAGTCTGCTTTGGACAAAATATCAGAGAATGCTGCAGATGGCCCAATCACTCATCAAACCAGATCACACAGGGTCTTGGATGATTCACTTGCAAGCGGCGCCAGGCTGTCTGCCAATATTTGCTGCTTTTGGACAATATATCTACCTGAAATCTGCATACACACACACACACACACACATACATACATATATATATATATATACACACAAGAAATGAGTCCATTGTAGAACACACATCCTGGTGTACATGAAGCATTTTCCAAGGGATTCCATGTGATTCAGCGCATTAACCAGTTCTGGGTAGGCCTTAGTTCAGACCTAGTAATCAAGCAGACGTTAGTGCAATTTTTAAAGAGCAGTGGCAGATTGACCCACGAAAGTGGTATAACTAAATAAATTCGTGCTTTGTGGAGTATTTACACACCTATCACATCTCAATACAACGATGTGATGCAGGAATTCAATAGACTTACCTACACAACCAGTCATCAACATCGAAAATCAACACTGTCAAGGATGAAACAAGATTACTGTGACTTTTGAGAATATCAAGGAAAAGCTTGTAACCTGTACGCCACTCTCACCAGACCCGTCTTTGATAAATATTGTTACGGGGGTAATTGCCAAATATGATGTCAATGTGCATAGTTTTGAGATTGTCGGGGAAAATATTGAACGAAATATGGCCGGAAAGCCAATTTTTAATGTATAGTTTAAACGAAAATACCGAGCAAAAACCCTTGTCGACGAGTTCAGCATTAAAATAACATTAACATTGAAAAAGACCGAACCAGTGATCCTGATCTCCTATACCAACAATTTTTGGTTTTGTCCAAAACTGGAGAACTTTCTTTAGAGCATGTAATGAACTATGAGCTCAGTTCATACCCAGAAACCTTGTTTGAGGACAAGGAAATCCCTCGTAAAAGTGACCAAGTTCAACTGGCTTATGCGATTGAGGAGTGTACTTATCAAAGAATCCAAAAAAAGCTGTCATGGACTCGATCCCAACAACTAAACATTATGTGTTAGATGGTGGTTCCCTTCTTAATCACTTGCCATGGAAAAAGAACGACAGTTATGGTGCCATTTCACGCTCATGCACATAATCTACCATAAAACACTATGGGAAAGCAACTGTTTTTTTAACGGTTACGAAGCTGATCCTTCCATCAAAGAATGATATGCATCAGCGACGTGGGCAAATCACCCACTCGACCATTATCTTAAATGCAGGAAGAGTGTTTGTGGGAAGAAAAGATGATTTTCTCTCTACACCTTGCAATAAATAGGCACTTATTCATCTGGTGGCACAAGAAATGCAGAAAAGGAGCTGCAGTGTTATCAATGCGTCAGGAGATGCAGACGTGGACATCGCCAAGGCAGCTGTCAAGTCATCAGAACAACATTCAACGACGTTGTTAGGGGAGGATACAGATTTACTCATCCTTCTCCTCTAATATGTACAACTAAACAAAAGAGGCCTATATTTTCGTTCGAACAAGTCCACACTTCATAAAATATATGACATCAGGGAAATAAATGAAACGAGTTTTGGGTAGTTATGTGTTTTCACAAATGTTGTTCATTCATGCTTGCACATGATGGGATTCAACTTCGCGCTTATTTGGTGTAGGCAAGAAGTCAGCATTCCAAAAACGTATTAGCAGTGAACAAACGATTCAGAACTGTGCAATTGTGTTTCTGCTCCCACATCAAACAAAATCTGTTATAGAGGGGCTAGAAAGCAAGGTAATGGCAGTCTTGTTTAGGGGCAGAAAAACTGATTCCCTTAACTCTTTACGTTACCAACTCTTCAGTAAACAATATTGTTTCTGCCAAGTAATTCTTCACTCCAGAGCTCCTTCCTCCTACCGAGTCCTCGACAAAATACCACAGCTTTAGAGTATATCACAAAATCATGATTTGGATCAGAAGGAACAGGGATATGAATGCGGTCGATTGAAGCTATTGGACAATCAGTATGAATCAATTATGACTAATCAACCTGTTGCACCGGCAAATCTTCATATGCTCCACGGTAATTTCACAACTGCCCGCCGAACAAAACGGCGCAGTTGTACGAGATATGGACTACCGTGCACGTCTGCTTGTGGACCGTGCTAAACAGAAAGAAATTTTAAAATCATTTCATTGATTCTGTTTGTGAAGAAGAATGGGACAAATGACTATATGTAAATACGTTAACATTGATAATTTTTTGTAAGATACGGATAAAAAAATATTTGTATAATTAAGATTTGATACATGTATTTAAAGACCCTAAAAACATAGGGTCGATACCGACTTTACTTTTCTAGGATGAAAACTGTAGGAGTTAGGTATTTGACGACCATCTTGGGCGCTATCTTGAAAATTGGGCCTTTCTGATTGTAAAACTTTGGTAAACTTTTAGTATGTTACTCAGCATACCTGATACTACAAAAAAAAAGCTGAGAATTTTTTTAGCAATTTTTTGAGGGTAAGGTGGCTTTTTTTCATATTTAAATCCGACTAGAGACAATGCGCTGAGGAGCTGCGCGGTGAACTTCCCCGCCGCTGGAATATACTAGGTCCATCTTGGACCTTCTAGTCGATGTATTCCTTCCTACCCCACTTCCTTTCTGTTCCTGGTTGGTCTGATTCTGGTCATTATTAACAGAATTATATGGTAGGTCCAACCCAATAAGAGTCAACTTCTGCCTAGACTACGATCTAGGACGTACCTTGCTTTAGAAGCGGTGACGACAAGCTACAATGGCGGATTTATATACAAAATTCCTTTTAACATTGTAGGTTTGTAGTAATTTGTTTTTCTAAATTAGTTTTTCTATTAATTTAAATTGTCACGTTTGCAGTATATATGTGTAATCACGTTGAAAAAGTGATATGTTGGCGTCAATTTATCAAAACTTACAAAGCCTTTATAGTTTATATTTATAAAATTACTTTATAAATTTTAAAAATAATTAACATTAATATTGATACAGTTTTAATGTAATAAAAAGTTATCGAATAATAATTAATATAAAAATATACAACTTAAAATATCTTCAAAAATTGATGTCAAATAAAACTAGTTTCAGAAAGAGGTTGTTTATTCTTTGTATCACACATCCTTATAACACCTTTCCCTTACCGGGTAGGCAAGAATCTGTGCATATATCTCAAAAAACATTTCTGTACTTAATCCATCCTGACTATCTCCACACTTCCCTATACTTGCATACTCCCTTCGCTTCAACAACATCCATACACCGAGTTAGGTCCTCACAGAGGTCAAGAACCAAGCCACTTCCAATTTTGAGGAGCCCCCCACCCAGTAAATTAAAAAATTAAAAAGTGCGAAAACAATGGTACAAAACTAGTAGTATATTTTACATGTTTACATTTAATACAATAACAATTTGAACTCAGAAAAAGAACATTGTAACACTTTGTAATAAACGTTACAATTTGTATTTTTTAACATATGATTTTCTAGCATTTTTTTGTGTGAAAATTCATCAATTAAACTGTAAAAATTTAGTTTATTGCAATGTCATAGTTTATGTTATGCATTTCGAGGCCATTTAAACCATCTTGCCCCATAGTTGAACGGTAGTGATTATTCTTTGCCTGTTTCAGCACATTGAATGACCTTTCACCTGAAGCTACTGAAGAGGGTGAACTCATTAAAAATTCTCAACGCAACAGTAGCATTAGGAAACACACCAGAAAATCCAAGTTGGCGTATTCCTTGAGTAATGTGTTTGGTTTACAATTCAGTTTAAGGTTGACGAGATATATTCGCTTTAGAAAAATCATCTCGTCAAAAAGATCCAGTGATATTTCTTTTGCGTGCTTACTTTGGAATCGTTATGTTTATGAACGTAGATCTTCAATGCTGAGCTCATTAAATTTCCAGAGAAATTCAAACAGGTTACAAATTATATTGAGGGACAGAGGCTGCCTTCTCAGACCATATCTGATGGCGTCGACAATGGCAAAGAAGACATTGATTATATAATGTTGCTCATGCTTAACATCAGAATCATTACAAAGCTTGCGGCAGCAACTGTAAGTAAGTTGAGATGATGTAATATTTTGACTCTGCGATACCAATTTGGCCTCATTCAAGATCGCACCCCATTGTTCACGAACCTGCTGAATGTCAGCAATGAGGCTTTCAATGTTACCCCTTTCAACATCAAATGTAGTATTACGCTCTTCTATCATGAGATTACTCTGGCGGATCATTGTAACTAACTTAACCAACAAAGATACCATTATAAAAAAATCCAATTTTTGACAAGTATTTATGAATAATATAAGTAAGTTCAATTCTAGACTGCGCAGTGAGATTGAGCTATCCTAGTCCACTTAAAGAATTTATTATTTCGCCCATATTATGTGCAATTTGTCTTATTGCATCAATCCTTGCAGACCATCTAGTTTTTGACATTCTACGGAGTGAAACGGGGAGATGTTGTTTCAAGACACAATCAACACAGGCACGGTTTAATGTGTCGTTTCCACAGCTAGAGAAAATGCATCTAGGACTATGCTCAAGGAGAAATGACTGTACACCATTTTATTTTAGGTTTGTAGCTATAACCAAATTAATAGTTAACATCTAACATGTAAATTAAGCCCCCCCCNCAAATTAATAGTTAACATCTAACATGTAAATTAAGGCCCCCCCCCCCTCCCAGAATGTGAGGCTTGGGCCCTGCTGGTCCACCACTCCACCCTCTGTGAGGACTTGCACCGAGTCATATATGCTCTTTTATTCTTAAAACTCCTAATGTTTTTCTTTTTCACATACTCGTCTACAACATATAGCCACGTCTTACATTGCCTACCCATTCCTTTTGATCCAAACACTCTTTTTTCATATATTTGCTTCGCCACTCGATCCAAACCCATCCTCTCTACATGCCCAAACCAACGTAAGACGCTTCACAATATATTTTTAGAAAACCGGCCAGTTAAAAGAATACAAAGCATACAGTATATAAATAATTTAAGGTATTAAAGAGTAGGCTACAATATTGTGCTAATTTAGATGTTTAAATACTGTAGATAAAAAGGTCACAGTAATTGAATGTAGAAAGATTTAGTTATGAAATAATTAATAAAGTATAATTTAAAAGCTATAATATTGAGTAAATTAAGATCTATAAGAAGTTAAAATTTAAATTAAAAGTTACAAATGGCAAATCTATTAAATAATAATATGTGTTTTACATTACCCTTGATAAATTTCTATTGTGAAGTTACATTTAAACAACAAGTAATACATTTAAATCTTTCCTTATATGTTTTTAAATCCCTTGTTCCTGATTATCTTTCCTTATCTGTTTTAAAATCCCTTGTTCCTGATTATCTTTCCTTATCTGTTTTAAAATCCCTTGTTCCTGATTATCTTTCCTTATATGTTTTTAAATCCCTTGTTCCTGATTATCTTTCCTTATCTGTTTTAAAATCCCTGTTCCAGATTATCTTTCCTTATCTGTTTTATATCCCTTGTTCCTGATTATCTTTTCTTGTGTGTTTTTAAATCCCTTTTTCCTGATTATCTTTCCTTATGTCATTTTAAATCCCTTATTCCTGATTATCTTTCCTTATTGGTTTTTAAATCCCTTTTTCCTGATTATCTTTCCTTATGTATTTTTAAATCCCTTGTTCATGATTATCTTCTCATATCTGTTTTTAAATCCCTCGCGCCTGATTATGATAGATCAATCTACAGGTTTCGACGTCACATCGCCCTCATCAAGATACACTATAATGTTTAAGGAAGACAATTATAGTCTGAAGGTTTTAAACTAATTTATAACATTAAGGACGTGGAAGAATTAAACTGAAATAAAGGGGTTAGCAAGTAGTACAGGTATTTCAAATAAGAAGTCTTAAAAAAAAGTTCTATTGAAACCCCCAGATATCAAGTTTTATCTCAATTGATAAAATAGTTTCAGCTCTAGCCCGAGGTATTGCGAAAACCACTTTTTACAGTTTCGGGAAGTTATAAAACATCGACATTAATTATTAAAATCTTGAGTTTGATTTTTTTTTTACGATCATAATACTTCTCTCTCTCTCTCTCTGAAGAGTTGATGGAAATTAAAAAATTACAATTGCCCAAATATTAGAAGATAGATGTTGAATTCATACCATGATTAATATATATTGGTTGAGGGTGCAGAATAAACAATATTATTTAAAGGAAATGTCAGGAAGTTGTAATAACATGGAGAAGGTTCTAGAATCTAGATAGATCAATAGTATGGATGAAAATAGAAGGTGGACTTAGAAATCAATGAGTGATCAGTGTTCTAAAAATAGGTAAATGAATAAATAGAGGTTGGAATAAAAAAGAGGGGAAAGAGTTATGGGTACTAATCATGTCAACACTGACATTTCCTTAAAATAATATTGTCTATTCTTCACCCTCAACCTATTTACGTTAGCCCTGGCGTGAAGTCTACATCTTTCTACAAATACTAAGGTAATTATAATTTCTTGTTCAAAAGTTATTTCTCCTTATTATAATTTTAATCGTTTCAATATCAGAGAATATATGTTCCAATATTTAACCTTCGTTGCATCTTATTTTAAATACCTGTACTACTTGCTTACATCCCTTCGTTTAAAGTTAATTGCTGCACTTATGAAAGTCCGCCGCTTATCCCTATTTTGAGCTAGTTCTATTCAGTCCACCTCATTACACCCTATCCCTATCTAGAGCTAGTTATATTCAGTCCACCTCATTACACCCTATCCCTATCTAGAGCTAGTTCTATTCAGTCCACCTCATTACACCCTATCCCTATCTAGAGCTAGTTCTATCCAGTCAACCTCGTTACACCCCATCTCTTTCGGGTCCATTCTGATGTTATCCTTCTATCTGCGTCTAGGTCTTCTAAATGGTATCTTCCCATTGGGTTTGCCAGTCAGTACCCTGATCACGGTTCTAGATTCTCCCATTTGCGCTGCAAGTACTGTCCACCGTATTGTACGAGACTTGACTTATCATCATCCCCTTTTGGACCAAATGGCTTCCTAAGCTCCTTGTTTTCGAACACCCTAAATTAGTTTTCGTCATGTAATGTAAGAGACCAATTTTTGCACCCATAAAGAACAGCTGGTAAAATTATTGTTTTGTATATTCTGAGTTTTACATTCCTTGGCAGCATGCAAGATGTCAACAACTTACTAACCAAGTTGTAGCGTACATTTCCCGACTGCATTCCTTTCCTAATTTCACATTTTAAATAATTTCATAATAGTAATAATTTAATGAAATTTTATTTTGATTATATGTATTTCCTATTTGTTTTCTTTATTAGTTACGACTTTAATGATAGAGTCAAATCTGTTGAAATTTCGTCTCTCAACATTTGATTGTAGACAGTTTTTGTCTAAGCAAAAAAAAAAAAGCACATCTTGCGAGTGCGGTTCGACAAGCGGTTGCGGCTGGTTGTAGACAAGCTGTTAAGGATGATTTACTTATAACCGAATTTTGAAAATTCTGTCCCAAAAAACATAAAACAATTTGAAATGTATTTTTATAAAACCAATCGTTTCCGTGCTATACGCAAATATATACCCTATTTTATATGGAGTACTTTGAAATAAGAAATTGATTGTGATGCTCTTTGGTAGACAGAGATGCTCCTTTTATCTGAATGTTCCTGTAACATTGTATATTATTTCATTTATGCTCTTTGATGGAATGTTTATGCAACAATGTATATTATTTCGTTTCGCAAGTCTTATGAGATTGTACTAGACTAATTGTCTCTATTTCAAGATTAAAGAGAGAAAACAAATCTGCGGTGCAGCGTAACATTTATTTCCCTAAATGGTTGTCTAACCTATCTCCATGCAAATGCAAGTACATTTCCTCTAAATTATACCTCAATACTCGCTACCCCATTAGGTTAAACATGCGTTTAACCCAGACAAGTATTAAGATGTGGTACAAAAAATTAAGGCATAATTCAAGGGTTAGTGATTTAAAAAATATTTAGAGAAAGTGCACCCAAATTAGCGTGGAAATAAAAGGATACAAAATCAAATTGAAGACTCACAAGATTAAAACTAAACCACCCCAAGTGTACCCGATCTAAGACTCAATCCTCGGACCCCACGTCGCCGACATGTGACAAACCAGACAACACAAGGCAGATGCCCAAGATGGTATGACCACCAGTGTGGGTCACGAGATAGCTGTGGCGCCTTGGAGAGAGTTAGTGATTGGGGGGGGGGATGGGGAGGTAGAAGACCATTGCAATACTCGGAAACCATCTTTCACTGGAGGGAAATTTACTCTTACAGTGGAAAAAAGAGAGAGAGGGGTTTTGGAGAGGAAGGGATTTCAACCATAGGCCTACTGTGTAGGTGTGTGAGTTACCCCACCTTAGCCCCAACCCCAAACTGGCTTCTATGTTTGAGAAATGTCGTTTCTACGACCAGTAGCTCAGAGGCGCTTCCTTTACACGTCATTAAAACGATACACTGCTTTCAAACTGCCATGTTTCCCGCCGACCCTAAGCTCATTCGTGTGTGTGTGTGTGTTTGTGTGTGTGTGTGTGTGTGTGTGTGTGTGACTAAGGGGAGGAAATGAGGGGGGACCCCATCAACTGACTCTGGTATCTCCTCTCCTCCTTCCAACTCACGTCAACTCGGTCATAAACTACATAAACACCGCGGGAGGGCGAAGGGAAACTATGTTTCTTTCAAAGAGAAACCTTTCGACTGTGGCCTTTATATACCCCCAACCCCTTTTATCGATGAATGAACTGCGCAAAACAAGTGGCGTCTTGTCTAATAATTTAACTCGGAAGTAGAGGTTTTTTTTTTAATTTTCCCAGACAGGGATTTGAGCTCAGACTTTTTAGTTTATGGATTGACATCGAATGAAACACAATTATGTCATGGGGAAAAAACTATGTTTTTTACTAAATTAGACATTTTTTTGTTCAAATCAATCAAATAATATATTATTATTATTATTTAGCACCAAGTCTTTATTACCCGTTCGGGTTATACGCTTTAAGTACTAATTACGCTAATTGATTGGGAATTGGGAAGGTTGAATTAGAGGAAGTGAACCCGCATTTGCGTGGAGGGAGAGTGGAAAACCATTTAGGGAAAAAACCACCCCTAGTTCACCCGACCGAGATTCGAACCTCAATCTTCCCGTCCTCGGCAGTCTAGCTAAACACTAACTAGCGAGTTAGCCAACTACGCCACCGAGGCGGGTAAATATTATTCTATTTTAGAAAGATGCATTTGTAATAAAATATACTAAATCCTCAATATCAATTCAAACAAATTGTATTCTTAAAATCAGCAAGAGTTCTTAGTAAAAAAAAAAGCAATATTTATTCAATAAACATTGTAATTATGGGCTATATTCAATAAACATTGTTTTCAGTCCATTTTTTTTAACACGTCTTACTACCCGTTCGGACTATGTACAGTACATATTATGTACTAATTAAGTTAATGAGTTATGGATGAGAAAGGTTGAATTTAGACCCAGTGTACTCACATTTACGTGAAGGGAGAGAGTACACCGAATTAGGAAACAGCACCCTCTGTACACCCGACCAGGATTATACTAACCCCAACCTCCCAGTTATCGGCATTCCTGTCTTGCAAGAGCGATTCCTGGGAGCAGTGGCCTGCAAACAACCTGAGGTACGTGGGGACATCCTAGGGGGTACCTAAAATTTAATATAATATATTTAAATATTTATATTACTGCAAAAATCTTTATACATTTCATAGGCTTTTTCTTGGTAAGTCCCTTAAAAAAAGAACCACACACATACGCGTATGTTTTTTTAAACACAATTGCTCACCGCCAAAGTTTTCTTATCTTTTTCTTATCTTTTAACAAACCAAGTATCAGAGGTCAGCTGTATTCAATTCACAATCAGAGTATAATGCTCGCTGTAACGATGGACCAACTGCGAGCAAACATCGGCGAGCACGATCAAATGTTTGATCTTGCTCGCTATTTTGGTGAATACCTACCTTACGAGCGTAAGAGCATTTAGACCAAACAAGCAAGAATAGAGAGCAAGAGGATTATTTCACGCTCATTTAGTGGTAAATGACCATCAAACAAACTGCTACTAACTCGTTTACACCAAAAGAGCTAGTCGTCGGCAGTATTAGCACAAGTTCTGTTCGCATCCGCTGATGATCCCCGCGATGTAGGGCTTTGAGCGAATCATCAATGGAAATTAGTGCTCTCCCCTGTTCTATGTGCTCGCCTCCTGGACTTTGATCGCATCATTTATTTTTATATATCTACAGTCTGAATTAGTGCTCATACTTGTTTATACTTATTTTGAAGTGATTTTAATTGTTTTTTCGTACAATTGTGCATAATGGAGTGGTGCGATTAAAGTACATCCGTTTAAATTGAGGAGTACTGTACACTTCTTTAGGGTTTGACGTTTCTGTATACATTCTGACGCCCAAAATTTCCTCTTTTTCCTTTTATTCTGCACAATTTTTCGCATGACTTCAAGTGCACCCGCCACACAAGCTAATGCTATCTGGTCTCCATTAACACTATTTAAACTATATTTATTGCCTATAATAACTAAAAATATTTATATTCAACATTCCCAATTACCTGCTAATGGGTGGATCTTTTGAGAGAATCGCTGTTAACGTCGATTCTTAAGTTGTTTTCTAGGGGTCTAAAACGAGGACTTCGAGATATTATAGGCCTGGATACTGTTTTAATGACGTCATAGTGAAGGCCTGTCGAGCCGCTGGACGCACGCTAGGAAAAGTACCACTTACATTCTAAAATGTCTAATTTTATGGCATAGTTACAATCAAAGCCCCAAATATATATTCATTCTTAATTAGGAAACGTTTATAATAAATATTTTTTAAGTTCTTACCTTGATACAACCTTCCAAGCTCATTGTTTAGGAATGTTTTAAAAATATGCGTAGGTTTGAGTATTTCTTTTCAGTGAGGAGCCAGCAAATAAATCAATTTTTAATTTGAAAAATTGTTTGGAAAAATATTTGAAAGAACTCGAATAATCTTTTTAGTAATAGAACCAACAGAAACTTCACATTCACTAAGATGGTCATTTAAATGGTTAAAGTTGCCTTGTTCTTTGGCTAAGTTTCTTTAACCGCCCCCCCCCCTCCCCCCGCCCCACAACTATTATTTTTAAATAACTGCTCGCTGAGCTAGAGAATTCTATTTCCAAAGACTTGTAACACAATAAAATACGTTTACATGTTTCACATTTTAGATGACGACTTACACAATTTGCAGTATACCCTGCGATGTAAATCAAAGCCATTAAATTGTTTTCACTTACTTTTACACTGTCACAGTCAAAAATAACGTCTTCAAAATTGTACTCACTTACTACACTGTCAATATCATCCTATTCATAGTTGTTCAAATTTAAAAGAAATGACTTTATTTCAAATTCCCCATATTGTCATGATTTTAATTTTAATAGACTTATCAGCTTCAATTGTCTTTCAGACTCTAAAATTTGTCTAACAGATATATGATAATTGCCACCAATCATTTGTCGGTACTGTCCGAACGTTGCTTCTAAATTATTAGTTTGAAATGTTCTTAATAATACATACGAAAATGAAAGATTATTCAACAGGTACTCCACAATAATAACCATTGTTTATGTTCTGTGTTGAAGGACTACATAAATCTCCTGTAATAATTTACCTGTGCGTTTGTTTGATGTAGATGATGTGATAGAATTATCAAAAGTAGCGTGTAGGGCATATGGGTGCAATTTGACCTTTGACCACAATCTATTTGACCATCATTGCGTGTTATGTCGCAACACCCGCTAGGTTTTCCTTAGTGACGTCACCGCAACCCTGGTGCCAGTATATTTCGGTCGGGGCTACTGACCTGAATTTCCCCTCCATTTTCCCTCTGGTTATTTCCATGACGAAATGGGGTTAACGAACTGTTGTCCTCCGTCAATGTCAATGTTTTCAAACAAGGTGGCCGTAAACATATAATTTTACAGACGGACAAGGGGACAGAGTTTACGGCACGTCTAGTCCGGAAATTTTTCAATAAAGAAGGCGTTTATTACTACACCACTCATAATCCGGACGTGAAGGCAAGCATCGTGGAACAATTCAATATAACTCAGAAAGGGCACATGTGGCGTTATTTTACTAAAAATAGCACGCCAACATTCCACTAGGCTTGTCGTCTCAAATCTACCTCTACACGGATAGCGTCGCTCCTCAGATAGTGGGTGAAAATGTGGCACAGCTTTTACGTATAGTTGGTATCAACAACGCAAACTATATCTACGGCATTCAAAAAATAGTTAGCTATACTCCATTGCACTACGTGCTCGTACTTAGAGGGGCAATTGAAAGCCTAGAATTCAATAGAAGAGCACACACTGGTGAACGTGTACCATTCGAGTTTGGAAAAGTGTGTGTGAAACTTCATTTTTGACACTGCTCAGCATGAACTGTCCCTACCAAATATACTACGTCAACTAGGCTGGAACAGGAATATCTTCAATCTTCCACGGTGTTCCCTATCAACGCTGGTATGGAATATGAAATTTTTTCATCGGCCTTTTCAAGAGCATGATGCCATTGCTTAGAAGCGGTGCTAAGACCATTGGAAAAAAGGCGCTTCATATGGCTATCAACGTGCGTTCCAACATCGCCAATTGGCATCGTCCTTTCAAAGAGGTCCTACGCCAGCGTGTCGGTGAGTCTAGAATAAACCTGAAACGCAAGGAGGAGCAGAAGATCTACACACTGATGACTGGCTCATGCTATAAAGGGCTTCGTAAGAAGCACCAACGTCAGCCTTCTGTCGTTAACCGACGTAAAACGGTAAAGAAAGAAGCGGTAGATATTTTCAGTTAAAATGTAATTTCCACACCCCCAATCATGCGAGTGTGCCAGCAGTGAACGCGATCTCTTTTCAGTCCTAATCAGGAAAAAGTCTTGAAAGTGGACAATGGATCCAGTACAAACCTGTCTCTTCCCAACCGATGATTCACCCGTCAAATTTACCGTTATTGATCAAGGCGAGTTCTATATCGATCTTTCACAGACTATGCTCTATCTCAGGGCGGGTATCATTAGACCCGACGGTGGCGATTTCACCGAGGTGGATAAAATCGCTCCCGTCAACAACTGGTTGCATTCGCTATTCACAAAAGTGGATGTGTTTGTAAACCCAAAACTAGTCTTACCGCCCAGCAAAACGTATGCTTATATATCGTACATTGAAACACTACTCAAATACAACAGCTAATCCAAAAGAACACATTTGACTTACGATCTGTGGTTCGCAGACAGCCCCGGAACCTTTGAGGAGATTAACGCTGGCATTAAGAGGTATGAGGGTCGTCGTAGTCTCCCTGCAAAAAATAAGACGTTAGATCTTTTTGGAATATCTACACGGTGATGTGTTTAACCAAGAGAATAACCTTTTGAACGGCACTGAACTCAGAGTCAAATTGAACCGTTCAAGACCGGGTTAATCTTATGGCCGTCCCTGAAATCCCGCACTTTGAGGTTCACATCGCTGAAGCCTGCCTGTGCAACGTGTCAAAGTATCACCTTCTATACTATTGGTACATGCCTAAGAATTAAACGTTAGCCCCGCAAAGTATCTTATTACCCGCGTGGAAATAAAACCCTCACTATTCTTACGGGTGTGCAAGAGAAACCACTGGACAACGTATTCACTGGACAGTTACCCAAACGATGCATCGTGGGATTTGTATCAAACAATGCGTTCAACGGGGACACCGCCAAGAACCCGTTAAACTTCCTAACCTACGGAATGAACTATTTCTCGTTGTACGTGGACGGAGAACAAGTGCCGTCGTAACCATTACAGCCCGATTTTTGAAACGGCAACTATGTCATGTCCTGCCACACACTGTTTTCAGGAACGAGCATCCATTTCATGGACGAAGGTAGCGACATCAAAACAAAAGCCTTCCCTAAGGGATACCATCTCATTGGCTTTCGATTTCACACCTAATATGTCCGCCCACAATACATCGCAATAGAATTGGACGAGCCATGGTTCTCTGACCATCAATGTGACTTTCACCAGAGCTTTCACCGAAACCGTCAACTGTATCATGTACGGAGAGTTTGCCAACAACATCACCATCGACAAGGACAGGAACGTCGTGACTGATTTTAGGAGTTAATATAAGCGACTTATCGCCCTTTACCCCCGTCATTTAAATCATGGACGTCATTGTAGATTTCAAGAGCTTCATCGACGACAGCAAAGAGTTTATCTTCAAGGAACTGAGTGTTTTATCTGTATGCGGTACATTACTTCAACATTGGGTGTTAACACCCCAATACGCTAACGAGGAACTTTCAGCCGCTGCTAAAATGCAAGCAGACTATACAATCAACAAACTGCACGGTATTACCGGGGATAGGGTGATGTGGATTACAGCCTGCTCAAATCCCTCATTTCCAGTGCCACAACGCGTGCAGAAACAGTCTACGTCATGGGGACAGAAAAGAAAAAGTTTCTAGACAAATAAACGCCTACGCCTGTCGTAGATCTTTATGACAGAGGTTGTTTGTCTTTGAAAACAATTAAATTGTACCACACCATGTGAATGACACATAATTCTGTATGGAATTCCTGTTCGGCTTCCATCGTTTAGGGACTTCGATATTGATTGATTTAAGATGGACAAGCACATCGTAAGAAGTACACTGAAAACAAACATGTGGTTCCATTTTGTACGGTTTGGTATTTTCCCTGCTGATTAACTACCTGCATGAATAGCACGATCTGCCACTCTCGTCATCAACACGGATCCACACACCAAGTCTGGGACGCATTGGGTCGCCATCTTTATCGACAAGAACGGCGTGGGAGAATACTTTGATATTTATGATTTTCCACCTCGTATAAAGTTACATCTGGCAATTATACGCAAAAACATTTCCCGCACGTCTCATAACACAATACAACTCCAAAGCATAGCCTCAGACGTTTGAGGCCATTACTGTCTCATGTGCATTCTATAGCGCACCCAGAATATTCTAAAACATGGGAACCCGTGTGCCACATAACTGCACTTCTTTGTAAATTTTCTTCGAAGGAAGAACTGCTGAACTAATCTCCAGCACCACTAATACTGGTGGTCACAATGGGTCAGGAGTCAGACTCACCACCGCGTCCTAGAAGAAACCTCGCCAGATCCGATTAAGTATCACATTATATCTCCGACTTTGAATACTATATCCTTCCGACATAGTTTGTTCTATTGTAGGAATGTTTATATGTGTCCTTCAGGGTTCCTTGAGAAAATAAAATGTATTTATATATTTCTCCTTTTTAGAATCATAGTTAGATCCACACCCAGGAACATAACACTTGCGAGGCATTTTTAAATTTGATCATAACAATTAAAAGTTTGATGCCATTAAAAGTGAATCTGTAAACGGAACTAACAAATATACTTTTAAGACTAAAGACTAACACATTGAACCACCAACAATTTTGATCAATTAATAGCTTGTATACCTAGTAAATATTTTGTATCACAATACTATGCTATGTAACTAAAATATTATATTAAAACTACTAAAACCAATGTAACGAATAGACGATCGGCACGGGTGAAATACACCGTGAGGAATTTCTCAGCAGACTGGAGCTATTTGGCCTTGGCGACACTTCCCCAGACAGGGTTGACCCAGCATTCCTGAGATGTAAGACCTTCCATGTGATGTCACCAACTCACATAGGACCAAGCACCCAGGTCTGTTAATATCTCGGATGCCTCATCAAAACGCCCATCGAACAGCTCCGAATAGATCAGGAAAAATGGTAGCGAATGTTCTCTGAATGCTGGTTCGCTCGTATTCTCAACCATTCACTCCAGTGTAGAAGTATTTCAAATGCTATAGCCACGTAGGATCGTGCCCCGTTTTTATGGTCTTGAGAACATTCGCTGCAAAACTAATTATACGCGTCTTATTGCCAGTTTGGGCGGATTTTAAGTAAATGCAGCTACATTTTTTCAGATGCAGGAATAGAAAGCCAGTTATTCAATCGTATAAGAGCTTTGAACACAGGATGTTAGTATTAAACTTCAATGAGCGATATTAAGGCAGTCTAATCTTTAAAAGAAGGGTCTTTTAGAAAATGCAATCATTTTTAGTGACCTTCACTGATAAAATTTTAATATATAATTAGTATTATTTTAAAGGCATTGATAACAGTAGGGGTACCTATGAATGGCCGAAATTTGAGCATTGACCTCGAGACATACTTTCAAGTCATCTGGATGCTATTTATAGGTCGTTCTTCCCTGCTTAAGGCCATTGACCTACTGGTTTTTGCCCGGGGACGTCATACCTCCCTCCTCGCCTTCTACAACGTCATCAGAATATTGCAATTGCCTCTTTTTGTGATTGCGTAATCTTAGGAACTATTAAAATATAATTTCGCTATATCCCCCTCCTTTAGTTTCAGCTACTTTAGACAGAAATCATTGACTCTTGTATGCGATGTGTCACCTGGTACCATTATGGTGGGCACTATTTCCCTGTTGAAACAGGAAATTAGAGTTTGTGAGAGAAGTTTTGCATTATTAATTTAATTTAATATCAAAAATATACATTTTCACACGAATGTCGCATATAATCGCTCATTATTTTTTCTACGATTTCTCTTAAATGTGTTAGTAAAAAGGTTTTCTGTTCACAATCCAGCATGTAATAGTCCTGGTTTCTGATGTGTGTTCTAACCATAAGTTGCTCTAGATCGATGACATCCAGGGTCTTTGTTAGCGTGTCGTATACATCCACGACGAGTCTGTCGATCAAATCGTCGCAATATATAGGGATGGGTGTATACCAGGTCAAAGGTGACGTCGATGAGAGTCAACGCATCGCAGAGACTAGCCCAGCTCGGGGTGAGATGGGTTTCCCGTTTGAGGGAAATGTGCTTGTCATCATGTTTGTCACCGATGATGACCAGACGGTCATACGGTCCTCACACATGCGTTTCAGAGATATTTCATGATTAGTCAAAATTATCTTCTGAGGCTGTGTTTTGTTGAAATACTTTGATACGACTATTTTGTAGTTGCTCAGACCTTGCCACTCTTTGCTGTTAAATACCATCCAATTTACCTCAATTCTTATAGCTGGACAAAGGGCGTAAAGTTGTTATTGACACTCATGCTGATAATGACTCGTTAGGCTTTGACTTCATCCAGCGAAAATAGCGTGCCTAAAACACTGGTTACGGCGAGTAGTTACGCCGACTTTGCTTTGGGGGCGCAAACAAATTTGGGTAATTGTTGGCTTTACACAAGTGATCGCTTCGATGGCTGCCAACAGACTAATATTATGCGTGGTACGCTCTTTTATAACCGCGGTCTATGGATGATGAAGAAAAGGCACCCGTTGATTGGATGCATCTTCTTGAGGGGTGTCAGGTTGCCGACGTATGTAAATATGCGTCAACACTTTGGCGTCGTTGCATGTGTGATTGGTGGGTGAGAATATGGTCAGGAAATTCTTCTTTGGAATGTTTTGGGTGCGGTAGAGAGGGTACACGAGACAGTAATGGCTACAAACGTCTTATGCTATTTCTTTAAGTTGTGGCGTGGTATAAGACCAGCGGGAAACGTTTTAGCGTATGGATGCAAAATGCAACTTTATACGTTGGAAAACCCCATAACTGTAAAATGACTCTACCACATCGTTCTTATCAATAAACATGGCGACCTAATACGTTCCAGGCTTGGTGTGTGGATCCGTGCTGATGAAGGGGACAGTAGGGCGTGCACTATTATTGTTAGCAGTTGATCAGCAGGGATAACACTCGAACGTACAGAGCGAAAGCGCGGGATGGTTTTCAAAGTATGTCTTATGGTTTATGTATCCTCAATCAGCCAATCTAGGGGTCCTTAAGCGATGGCGACCGAGCAGAAATTCCATACAAATGTATGTGCCATGTATGTGATGCAACCCAATTTAAGGGTTTTCAAGGAAAAATATCCTCTATCGTGCATATCAACGAGTGGCATACACGTGTATTTGGCTAGAAACTTTTTCTTTTTTTCCCCCTTAACATTATAGTTTGCTTGCTTTTAGTCGCAGAGAAATGTTCCTCGTATTCGTAAGGGGGTTTGAACACCCAATGATGTAGTCATGTAGTAATGTCCCACATACAAATACAACACTAAGTTCTTTGACGGGGAAGTGGGGTGGGGCATCACTAATATTAACTACCAAAATCAGCCACAACGCTTCTATCCTTGTCGATGGTATAGGTGTTGCAAACTCATTGTAAACGATACAGTTGACACTTTTTGATGAATTCCCGGGTAAAACTCACTTTGAATCTTGATGCATTCTGCGTCTAATTTGAATATGAGGTCATGTGGGTAGACATTAGATTTAAGGTTGAAATCCATGAGCTAGTATTACTTAGGTTATGCTTCCTTCCTATGTGATGTCACTACTCTATTTAATGAAATGTGTACCGTTACCGAAAACAGTGTTGGTTAGTATATGGCATAACTGTCGTTTAAGTAAATGTGATGTTAAGGTTTTGATGGCACTCGGTTCCCCGTATACGTACAACGTGTAATATTCATTCCGTATGTTTGAGAACTGAACATATTCTTAGCAGCACCTCCGTTGAGCGCAGTGAATACGTATCCTTCGACAAATCGTATGGGTAACTGTACAGTGAATACATTACCCAGCGATTAACTTTGCGTGCCCGAAGGTGATTGTTTTGATTTTCAATTGAGTGATGGTATTCTTTGTGGGACTGATGTTTAATGCTTTGAAATGGGCCAACAGGACAAATGGTGCTACTTTGGCAGGTCGTACTAGAAGACCAGTTTTGAAGATGATTTCAGGATTGACCATAAGAATGAGCTCTTCTCTGGAACGTTCCAACTTGAGACGGAGCTCGGAACTACTCAATAGGTTGTCTTTTTGTTGTTGAAAACGTCACCCCATCTTACTTAAATACCGTCTTACTAGTGTAGAAAGATATATATGGATTGGATCTCAAATCTCTTTTTGTTTCCGTACCAGCCATATCAAATATGTTGAGGTTGTCTGTGTACAATATACCACATATCATATGTGCTCTTTTAGATAGTAACTGAGTAAAGCCTCGTAAAGCCTCAATGCATGATCTGTAAGTATGAATGTTGTTGGGTGGTGAAGCTAGTTTTTGGTGAATAGCAAGTGCAGTCAGATGTTGACGGGAGCGGTTTGATCTACAATGGTGAAAGTTCCACCGTCGGGTTTCATTATTTTGGCCTTGAGATACAACATGGTCCGTAAAAGATTGATATAGAGTTCACCTTGACTGGTAACGGTAAATTCGATGGGTGAATCATCTTTGAGAGAGTAGACAGGTTTGCAATAGAGCCAATGGCTGTCTTCGATAGTGGTTTGTGCCGGAGGAACGTAAAATAGATCGAGTTCACTGTTTACAGAACTGTGGGTGTATAAATTACTTAACATATCTGCTGCCTACTTCTTATGGGGGTAACGCTGGGTCTGGTAATGTACCCTACTTAGGGTTTGAGACGCAGTCTACTCCCTTGTGGTGATACACATAAGTCCAGGTGCTCTCCCGATGGGAACATGTAAGAATGAGAGATTTGTCTGCCTCAGATTCACTCACTAAAATTTCTACACGTGCCTCCATGTTGGTGGCCCTCGGGAAACGTTCTTCTTGACTCGGCTAGACGGAGCGAAATTTTTCAATTCTCAGAATATGATATCTATATGGAGTAAGCCCTCACTAAAACCATTTATTAAAAACCTTGGCTATTTGATTCTTAAATATGAGATCCCTTATAATTATAATAATTGTGCAAGTGGCAGCATTAAGCCAACTACCGAGTCAAAGGTGGCTGCGTTATCTGATAGTTAGTGATCTTAATACGTCACACATTTGTAGCTGATGATTTTCACACGTCTATCACAGACTCTGCCTTAAAAATATGAATGAAGAGTTACCCTGGTCACGGGACGATTCCTGGATAGCTCAGGGGTAAGAGCATGGGCGTACTAAGCCAATGGTCCCGGATTCGATTCCCGTCTCCAGGTGTCATTTTTTAATTTTCAGAATTGTCAATTAGTGTTCAATCTCAAAATATCAAAGTGTTAATTCTCATTAATTAATGTATTAATTATCAATAAATAAAGGTGCCTTGCCAGGTATAGTGTGCGTCCAGCTTTAATCGCCTGTTTCAGCTACTTAAAATTGGATTTAGGATTGAGTGTAGTCAAGATGCACGCGTTCTTAATTGAGAAGCACCCTGAGAGGAAAGGAGTCGTGAGATAATAGTATTATTTGAAACGTTTCCAGGAAAACAATGGCTACGGGTTTGGTAGGCCACAAGTTTATTATGTTTGTTCGATCTGTAAAGATTTGAACGCCAATATAAAATCTTCAGTTCCAAACTAGGTAGCAAAACGAGCTATTGTTGAGCTATTATAAGAGAGATAAAAACTTCAACAACCAGATTCAGGACGTCACCAAGCTCTGCAAGGATATAAACGACACGATGTATATTGTTTTTGACTTCATGCAGAATCTGCCCCTAACTATTTCTCTCTTAATATACTACAAGACAGGAATCCAATTTAGTCTGTGCAATTTCAGTACTTAGCTGGTCGAGCAGTCTAAGGCGTCACTTTCGTAATAGACTGGAACGCCGATGACGAGGGGATCGGGGCTTGAATCTCGGTTGGGTGTCCTCTGAGATTTTCTCATCCCTGACACATTAATACATACGGGCGAGTAGTAAGACACTGTGCAATATTTTGTTTTGTCACATTGCCAACTCCCTTTTCCTGAGTATGGGGGACAACATGCATTAAAGGATGATTCTGCAAATTACTAGAAGGGTGGCAGTCCTTTTTGGTTTTCCAATGCCAGGGTTACCAGAGTTCGAATCCCGGTTGTATTTACTGAAATGTTTTATTCAATGAATGGCCCCCCACTTTACTCCACACAACTATGGGTAACTTTCCTTTAAATTCTACCCTCCCAGGGTATATAAATACATGTGTTCAAAACTTATCTTTAAAACTTTAATACCAGATCAAATATCTACTAGCTAACTAAACGACGCGCATAGAATTACCACTCAAGGAAATGTTTATATAAACAGAAAACCCAACTTTTTTTTATTGAGGTGGGAATGTAGGGACACGAGCTAAGGGAAGTGTTTTTGCAGTTTTTATAGCAAAACTTTTTTTTGTCAAAATAAATAAAACATTGCTTCAGCAGAAACAGAGTTTAATTTTCTACACTTGTTGATATCAACATTTGTTGAATATCTGTCATGAGCATAGCGGTATTAGGCGAAAATCATTTTAAAAAGATGATAACAAACTGTCAATAAATTCCATGACATCGTTTAAAGTTCATATTCAAGAAATGTTGATATTATAAAATATTCAAGTTCACTGATTGCATTAAAATGTTGAGAGACGGATGGTTGGTATTGGTTTTTCGGATTCAATATCTGTGCTTTCTTCTTTATCATAGGATTTTTGGATATTCTTGTTCTTTACTTCGTCTAGAATCTTCATAATATTTGCTCCACCGTCATCAAGTAAGGTTTGAAATCAGTAGATTGATTGATACTATAAAAAAAAGGCAGCTGCATATAACATTACTTGGCGTAAGAATACGTAAAAGTAGATCTAGTAGCTTGATTATCAATGAGAAAAGGAATCCTCTTCCTATAAAAATTGGAATGTATCTGACTTTAGATAAATGTATACGTAAATATGTGAACTGCAAATCTATTTTTTTTACCATTATTATTAATAACAAAAAAAAAGTCCATGGCGGGAGAATTCAAGAGAGCTATAGCGACCGAGCGGCCGCTGCCATTAGCGATGATAGTGCGAATATTTGTGAATATAAGGTGTCATGTAGTCATAACAACGCACTCACTGGCTGTTAATCTCAGTTTTTTTAAACCGAAACTGCTACATCTTTATTCAAGTAGTTCCTCATTTATCCTCACGAGGCTGAAGTTGACCACGTTACAGACACACTGCTTCATATATAAATTTTGGGAGCGCCTGAGATCGAACCCGAGACCTCTTGATCTGTAGCCAGGAACTAAGCCACAGAGGCGGTCTTATTAACACCAATACAATATTAATATAGTCTACAGTAGTTACATTTTGTCAATGCCCCAGGAAATTATTTTTTAATTTTCTAAACCTATGTTTGTTATCCGCATCTGTGGTCTTACCGACTAAGGCGTCAATCCCTTGATAAACCAAATTTAACGGTTTTCGAGACGTTGGGGTTTGAATCTCGGCCGGGAGAAATTAGGGGGAATTTTCCACGTAGGTTTATTAAATCAGCGTTTTTTTTAAATCCGTTATCAACGCTAATGCGTCTGCACTTATGCCCACTTTCAATTACCTTTATCATAACTTAAATTAAGCCACTAAAAACCTTAGTACCCACTCCAGTGAGCATGGGAACAAAGGCGTCAGTCTCATCTTGTTTGGTTAACAAAGTATGGGGTGGTCAAAGTTTGAATCTTGGAAAGGTATCTTGAGGGGGGAACCCCCTCAACCACAGGGACGTGTGGGTTGGAACCAGATTCCTCCATTTGTACCCAAGATCAGCCTTGAGGGGGGAGAAGATGGAGCACAGGGAGCCTCTCTGACCTCTCTATTACTGGAGCAGGCATGCTAAAGACATGGGCAGGCATGCTAAAGACGTGGCATCCATGCTAAAGACGTGGCATCCATTCTAAAGACGTGTCAGCCATGCTAAATACGTGACATCCATGTTAAAGGCATGGACAGGCATGCTAAAGACACGGGCAGTCATGCTAAAGACGTGACATCCATGTTAAAGACATGGACAGGCATGCTAAAGACACGGGCAGGCATGCTAAAGACGTGACATCCATGTTAAAGACATGGACAAGCATGCTAAAGACATGGGCAGGCATGCTAAAGACGTGGCATCCATGCTAAAGACGTGGCAGCCATGCTAAAGACGTGATATCCTTGTTAAAGACATGGACAGGCATGCTAAAGACACGGGCAGGCATGCTAAAGACGTGACATCCATGTTAAAAACATGGACAGGCATGTTAAAGACATGGGCAGGCATGCTAAAGACGTGACATCCATTCTAAGGACGTGACATCCATGCTAAAGACATGGGCAGGCATGCTAAAGACGTGACATCCATGTTAAGGACTGTACAGGCTTGCTAAATATGAGACAAGCATGCTAAAGTTGGGGCAGGCATGCTAAATTCAGATACAGACATTCTAAAGATAAGCCAGGCATGCCCAATGGGGAGAGGTAGGAAAAAATGGGGATAAGCATGATAAAAATGAAGACAGGTATGTTAAAGACGGAACAGAATCAGGGATAATGGGGACAGGCAAGAAACGCAGCCGGTCTATCTTGTGCTCGCTCGAGTCAAGTCATAAAAAGGCAGCAAAGGCGCATATGCGCACTATTTATTACTCTACATGTCCTTCTCACAGGTTCGCACTTTGTACTATATTTATCTTCGACCGGCTGTGATATTTGCTGGAGGGGGGATTTTATTTTTCGTCTCTCCCCATTCTAAGAACATTACAATGGGGAGGGTGTAGTTCGAAATTAATGGTTTTTTATTTATATTAATTTTATTGGCAAAGTCATTGTAATTCTGAATGACGAACTCTCATTGCTTGAAGAAAGAGAGCTTTTTTTTTAAGTAGACCGTTAAGAATAATAAGACATTTTACTGAATCATCGAGAACGTCTGAGAGACCTAGAGCATACGTATAAAAGAGTTCACAAACTCACGGCACGTGGGCCGTCTCCGGCCCTGGGACATGTCTGACGTTAACGAGTGAGTTCAAGGACCACTCTACTGTTTTAATGAGTGTTACAATAATACCAACTATTTCATTTAGTTTATTTGTGAGGCATTTAACGTTCATTTTATGAACCGACTCAAATCAGCACACGACTTATAAACTAACTTAAATATAGAACCAACAACATCATCCAGCCTCCATCCATTAATAGACGGCACTATGTTCGGGAAAGTGATACGCGTCACTGTTACGTTACGATGTTCTGTTGCATGTCTGTACGCACCTTAAGAGACTCGCCGGCGATTGTCGCCCTGTGTGAATGAAACATTAATTATCAAAACGTGATTAACCAAGCAGTCGCTGGGTGTGCGACAGTCGCCCTGAAAGGCAGCCACGTCTCGCCAATATTAATGTGCAACTTCTGAGAGACTGTTGTCGGGGACAGGCAACTCAGTTGCTTCAAGTGGAACCCCCAATCTCCCTCGACGTTAATCAACAGAGCGATATTAGGTCAGCGATGGTTGCTTACACCCTATATCATCGCTGAGGAAACTGCAGGTCTTATAGAGAAAAGCTTTATCTTCTCTCTCTCTTTCTCTATCAGTGGTGTGTTGCCAAATCTCCCCGCTCTCGGTTATGTCTGAAGGTGATGTGCTGGGATAAGAAGAAGCCACTGGCAACCTCGACTAACCAGCGTTGCGAAACTTGTCTTATTATTGAGGGGAGACTGACCACACGAAAACGAGAAAATGACAACGCTGTTTTCTAATAGTAACCATGCATTTACCTCAACTATGATATCCAGTGTAGCGTGAAACGGCTCTTGGAGGTGACAGGTTGCGGCCAGTAGCGGTCTCATATTGTCCTCTGTTCTCATGTTCCAATAAACATTATTGGATAAAAAGCCGCTACTTGACTAATTCGTATGGCGGCGACCTTATCTCCCTACAGCAGTATTTTGTATACAATAACATCGTATAGGATTTATAAGGTGTTGGAAACAAATTATTTAATTACATTTTAAAAGACTTGTTTTCAGTTTTTCAAACATAATTTGTTTAATCGAGCTTTGAACACGTCTCTCTACCGCGTCTCACGTGCAACGACTGTTAAAATGAATGGTCCAATATACCTGTGATTGAAATATCAGTTTCACAAGAATGCTTTTGAGTGTAAAAAAGGAATATTATCACTCTCCTATTCAAGGGAAACTTCAAAGAACGATTCCAACAATGAATTAGTGAGACTGAGATCTTTCCCTCTTTTCATTTTGTGGATAACTTGTACAAAGACCTCCAAAATGGATATCTGTTTTGTTTCTCATATTTTTGAAATGTTATCCTTTTATGATTCACCCGTTCATTTATGCATTTGTAAAATATCGCTAGCATTTAAAAAAAATTCTTATTCAAAATCTCATCATCTGTTTCCATCCTGTGGTCGGGTCAGTTTGGTAAAATGTCTCCATCTTATTCTATCCTGCCACCCACTATTCTTTCTCCTTTATTTGCTTCCATTTTTCTCCTCTTGAACACTTTTTGTTATCTGCTCCTCCCATCTCTTTCTCTCTTTTTCATACATACAGTAGCCCCATGGCTTCTTTGGTGCTGACTGACAGCTCACAGATAACAGGTAAAAGCTTTGAAATGTTACAAGACCAAATTATGTATCCCTACGCTTAACCATATGATCTGAAAAAGCATGTGTTTAGCAGCTGTCACTTCTGACAGTCAAAATTTAGGTATATACCTAAAAGTTTATTGACAGAAGTCAGCTGTGAGCTGTCAGTCAGCACCAAAGAAGCCACGGGGCTACTGTACTTCATTTCCATCATTTTCTTTGGCATCCTCTCCTTATTCAACATGAATTTCTTAAAACTAGGCCTATTCAGGAAATGCCTAAAAAAAATCTGCAAGCCAAGAAAATATAACCTTAAATTCAAAAATGCCAAAAAATGACCTTTATACATTTCTACAACCAGGGTATCACGAACACAGTGTATGCACTTCAAAATCCGGGCCATGGTTTTCAGCGAGTAAACCAGTGGCTTCACAAGGTGAACTACAAAAAATCTTTGAATAATACCACACACATAACGTGTTAATTGTTATGTTTAAACTTATTTCCCTCTTAATAATAAATAAATATGTTCTTATGATCTGCTTTTAATAAATGTCAATACTAATCGCTAATTTCGTGTTATACCCTTCATTAGAGGATTATTCTCAAGTTTAGCGTTACACTGAAAAATTACTCAAAGATTTCCTCTCAAAAGTTCGAAGTATTCTTATGTCAATATTTCTTGAAGCCCCCACACCCCGACTCGATCCAAATGGGAGCACCCACGTCCCTCCCACCCTCACGAAAATCCTGGATTCACCCCTGTGCTGTACATTATTATTGTTATTATTATTATTATTATTATTATTAGCACCACGTCTTACTACCCGTTCGGGTTACACGCACTTACGCTAATGTGTAATGGTAGGGTGATTGTGAGATGAAATGAAGGACCTACAGTTCAACGTGGAATCCGAACCACGGTGGAGGCCTGGCATTCCCCGCATTCACAAGATGTCTTGTCAGAGGTGAAGGAAGGGTTTGGTAATCAGATAAATCTGTGCCGGGACCGAGGATTGAACCCCGGCCGCCAGTACAGAAGTCTGACATCTTACCCCTAGACCGCCAGGTCACTCTGTGCTGTACAAACACTCAACCCAAGAGGTTAAAGGAAAAACATCAACTTCTTGAGAGACTTACTTATTTAATTACTCTATGGCATTAGAGAATTATTGCGTTAGAACTTAAGTATCTCTTCACAACTAAAACTCACAAAATTATATTGAGATATTTGCCAATATATCAGAAACTATTGGTTTTATAAAAATATATTTCAAATAAAAGTTTTTTACTTTTAATAGTACTAAAATTGCTCAGTGATAAGTTATTTAGTATCTCAAATAGTTGTGGAGATATAAAAAAATTGTGCTTCTGTAAAGAACCCTAAAAGTCATTTTCATGGGAAAGTGAAAAAGTCAATTTTGGTTATAATCTTAATCAACGTCTAAGTGCGAACTTTAATCAAAATCGTTATAGCCGATTCTGAGAACATGGACTTTTTCTCAATTAGAATTTATGCATCAGACCGGAATCCTTAAAGTTATTATTTTTGACGAAAAATTGAGGCTATCCACTTAGTTTGTAATATTGATCAACGTTTAGAAATGAAATTTAATCAAAATCGTTAAAGTCAATTGTGATAAAATCGATTTTTTTCTCTCTTTACGCCCTTAAGGAAACAGTCCTTATTTTTAAGAGTTGTATATCCAATTCCAAAAATTCCTCGGGGTAATCGTAGATACAGAGTCTTAGCCCAATCGGTAAAGTAGTTTAGGTTCTAGCCCGAGGTACAGACTGACACACAGATGGAAAGACAGACAGACTTCATTGCGAAAACAAGTTTTTCGGATTCGGAGGATCGTGAAACGTCGATATTCATCAAAATCTTGAGTTCAATTTTTTTTTCTTGATGATCACAATACTTTCTCTACCTGTGAGGTAGCGAGAAAGTAAACATATTGATATTGGGTCCTCAAGGGTCAACATTTCGTATTAATATGTCGACTTCAAGTTTAGTTTTTTATAGAAATAATCTTCATGTTATGTAATAAGTAGCCTATTTATTAAACTACACCAGCATGTAAATCCAACTAAAATGTATAATAACCCTTAAATATAGCTCTATTTTGAAATATTTTTAAATTTTATTTGAACCCTAAGCACTTGTTATAAACATTGGTTATGTTGCTGTACCAGGGTCAGAATTTTGATGACCTAATATATGTCAAAAAGTATCCATAAAATGACACTAACAATTTCAAAAAATTACTTTAAATTAACAAAAAGATTCAAAATTTAATGAAAACTCTATGAATGCACAAGAATAAATCAAACACGCACTTTACAAGTGGAAACTAAGAAGTTAGTAATGCAAAACCCCAATCAAACTTGCATTCCGTTAAAAATCAACCTTGATTTATAATTTTTTTCGTGTGGGCTTTTTTCCATGTGGCCATTTTTCTTTGAGGGCATTTTCCCGTGTGAGCATTTTTCCATGTGGACATTTTTCTTTGTGTGCATTTTTCCGTGTGAGTATTTATGACCGTGGGGTTTTTTCATGTGCGCTTTTTTCCGGACACCCATAAAAACATGTAAACAAGTCGCAGTCAGTCTTCATCATGGCGTTTGAGGAAGATGTCCTCTTTGAGGCAGCAGATTTTCTCGTTTTGTTAAAGAAAAAAAAGGGCTAAAAAACTGTTTTGAGATAGGTCATCAATATATACAAGTTAAAAAAACAAACAATTTTTTTTGTTCCTCAAGCAACCTTTCCAGTTTTAAACCGTTTCTTCATTTCCATATTTATATTTTTCTTAGCACCGCGTCTTACTTACTACCCGTTCGGGTTATACGCTTTAAGTAATAAATTCTTTAATGGATTAGGAATTGGGTAGGTTGAAATAGAGGAAGTGAACCCGCATTTGCGTGGAGGGAGAGTGGAAAACCTTTTAGGGGAAAAAACTCCATTCACACGACCGAGATTCGTACCTCGATCTCCCGGTCCTCAGAAGTCTAGCTCAACACGACAAGCGCGTTAGCCAACTACGCCACCGAGGCGGTTCATTTCTCTATTAAATTGTGAAATAAATTTTCTCATTTTCTTCTCTGCTTCTATTGATTCAATTTTCAAAAGCAGGGTAGGATGGAAATACAGTGTTTGTCACCTTGTTCGACAGTATAAACAATCCTCCATCCTTTCAACATGTTTGAGAACAAAAGTTTCTTTGATATCTACCGCCACTCCACGTGAAGTGTGTAACAAGTTGTAAAACACGATCATGTCAAACATCAATGTTTTAAACCAATTTTCAATGTAAATACCAACAAGTTGTACATCATTGTTTCAAAACACAAAGTTTTTACAACTTGTTGCGTAGTGTAAACGCCCCTTTATATAGGCCTACCCCTCCCTTCCTTCTCCTAGGGGTTCATTCACTCAGTTTTCCTAAAGTACTCAAGTCCAGTGGCGTAACCAGGGTCGGTGTCACCCGGTGCAGTAACTCATGTCACCCCCATGGACCTACCCCTCCTACAGTGCTGGACCATACAGAATTCTTGGAAATGTTTGTCGTACTAATGTTACTCGTGAATCGTAATTAGTGTATACCACTGAAAGTAATCTAAATAGTAGTGACATAAAACAACTTAAAAAAAAATTAAAATTACACCTTTAAATTACATCATAAAAATTATGGATAAAAGAAATATATGAACATAATATTCTCATTTGGTTAAAGTGAAAATTAGGTGGAAAATATAATAGAATTCGAAGTAAAAAAACTTTTAAGAATTACATCAGAATTATGAGAATTTTAACTCGTTAAAACTTTACCGTTACATGAGATAACTTAATGGATTAGGTTTGCGTAACCAATAACGGCCCAAATAATGTAAAGTTGCAGAAAGATGCGTATTGCAATATACTTAAAATATTGTAGCTAAAATATTAAAAGTTATGAAAAAAAAAATCTCCGCCGATACACTAAACAAAATGTGTATAGACAGTCACTTTGGTGTCACCCCCTCTGATGGTGTCACACGGTGCGGTCTGCACCTCCTCC